>BROG01000042.1:2175000-2209747 GCA_030159075.1 Atrina japonica | reverse complement strand
CGGATTTGTATCTGTGTCCTGGACGTCCTTCGGATTTATACTTTGGTATCCGAGATGTTTTATATATTCAGCGTCTCAAGTCCACAAATGTAAAATTGATCATACATTTTAACTGTGAAGGCATTACACATTTACGATAAGGAAGTTTGTGGTGATCACACTTATGTGAAGAGGAAATCTAAAAACAATCAAATAATGGAAACAAACTTAACATAACGGGTGCACAAGTAAAATAGATTATTTAAATCAAATCAATTTCTGTTCCGGTTGAAAAAAGTATATTTACCTTCAAGAGCTGTTGTATAAAAATTAAACTTGGAACCTTTTGATATATCGAAATATACACAATTACCTACCCTGTAATGAGTGGGTTCCTTCAAATCAGAGACTGAATGCAGGAATTGAGTAATTGCTATTTATACTATTTAAAATATATTTATAGTCAAAGGGAATTCCCGATAGGAACAAAATGATGTAGAGGGTTAGTTGATGTTTCTTTTTAAAATTAATCTATTACAATTGTACTCAGTGACCTGAACGTATTTTCAGAATATATATATTACTATAAGATATTTCATGTCTGTGTATAGCTCGTATTTGTTGTACAAAAAGTAGAAAAAGACTTTCAGTAAATGCGTCAATAAATGACTGAATAATGACTAAAATGAAACAAATGTGGTAATATATGTATAGTATATACTCTTGTAAAATATAGCATTACTATGATTGCTCACTGGGTAACTGAGAATTTTCCATAATCATGTCTTTGTCTTATGTGCCTTTACATTGTGTCGCCTTTATAATGTTCATAACTATAAAAGAATTTATATACCAAAGTATAAATCAATAGAATGTCCAGGACATAGATACAAATCCGGTAAAAATGGACAAACACGGACCTCTGGAAACCAAGAAGTGGGATCAGGTGCCATGGAGGAGTAAGCATCCCCTGTCGACCGGTCACACCCGCCGTGAGTCCACAGTCAAGTCCAATGAAACACGTGAGGAGTGTATCCTCGTCACAATTGGTACAGACGTCTGAACAACCGCCAACGAAAAGGCAATTCAACATTTCACTTAGTGAAACAGAGTAGTCGCAAACAAGACTATTATACCGACCGTAAAATTTGCGGAACGTTGACATTAAATGCGGTTTTCGATATCCCTGTGTCAATAATTTGTCAGTGAGTAGTTTACCTCTGTATAGAACATTTGAAGTGTATTTGTAAATATACGTCATACTGACAAAATAATAGCGGGATTTAAAGCGATGTCATAACCTCCAGAAAACCATAAACAAAATGCTAAAATAAAGAATTAGATTTGCTAAGCTTTAAAATAAATATATTTATTATATTCATAATTACAAGATATTATTATTATTATTATTATTATTATTAATACGTTTGTCTTTTCTGTTTGTTTCACCTCCATGTTAAGTTGCCAGAAAATAATTTGAAATTGTTAACGTAAATATAAGTCATAATGACAAAATAATGCCGATGTATATTTCATGACTCCGGAAAACCATAAACAACGTAATATGCTAAAATAAAGACTCGGATTAGTTCAACTCTTAAAAAAAACATTAGCTATAAACATATTATATGTAATATACATATGATAGATAAATGTGTTGGACTTTTTTTGTACATAGTAATACAAATGTTAACAATCCATTTCACCACTTTACAACATAAGATACATCGTGTTTCTACTTTTTGATTAAGGATGGATTATACCAAAAATTGGGAAACTGTTATTTAATTGTCATATTTTATTTACCAGGTTTTATCTGGTTGCTGTGACATTCTTTAAATAGTTTATGGATTTCCATCAAGAAGATATTTGCACTAATGTCACCTTGTAAGATATCATATATACACCTAGGCTGGCCAACTTTGACAGAAAGGAATACTTCAAACTCATGTATTTGTGTTACGTCTTCAATGTACATACATCAGATACTAATTTTGATCTACGACATTTATATTGGATACTTAATTTTCATAAAAGCCTATGCAAACAGAGATACATAGCAGGATCCAGCAAATGATCTACCAAACCTTTATATATACTTATCATCATGTCAAATAAACCCTCTAGTTTAATAAACCCAAATATAAAAATCTACAATTTATTTCTGAATTTCAAATCGCAAATTTTACACGCACAAAACTTTAAAACCAAGTTTTAATCAACTCAAATAAAAAGCCGAAATTTAGATGAGTAACATCTGTAAGTATTCCTTTGTTTTTGTGAGTACATTTGGCACTATCTTTTTCCTGATATTTGTCCCAAACTGGCTATCTTAATATGTTTTGTAAACAATAGCACCTTCTTCGGCCACAGGTAATTTATACTTACATTTTTGGTCAAATAGTTTTTACGCAAGATAAACATAAATCAATTAAGAATCTTTTTGAACGTCCGGTCTTCTAAATTAGTGTCGGTTCAAAGTTTTTACAGTCACAGGTATACCCACGCGATACCTAGCTTTTTGTACGAGGCCCACCAAGGGGTATTATTTGTAGTGTATATACATCAGTACACATAAAAACAGATACTTTCCCTTTGTGAAATTGCCTAGACTAAATCGAGTTCCACGAGGAGCACCCAGCGCGTCACTTTATGCTGGAATCTCAACGAATAAACAGTGAACTTGAATTTCGATTTGGTCATCTTTTACAGGATTACAAGGTTATCACCGCACGACCCCGTACACCACACGAAAACCCCGGTGATATACTAATGAATATCACATTATTTATTTACATATAGACATTTGTCGTGTTCGGACAATAGCCATAAAGCCATACCAACTTGTCCTGCAATAATTTAGATTATTTAGAGGTCAAAGTTTTATAAATATCAGACATGGTGACGTAATAATACTAATACAGGAAACAGACATATCGAAAGAAGGTAATATGCTAATATAAGAAAATGATTTGTCCACATCTAAAATGTAAAATATATTGAATAGTTTTAATTATAAATATATTGATTACACCCAAGAAAGTTGAAAATAAAAATAAGTGAAATCTGAAAAGTATACTAAATGTTACATACGGAAAAGGCTACTTGAAGAAGGTTAATTTCAGCAACGTTGATTAATTACCGCTTTTTCTCTATTGTTGTAGAATTCATAATTCCTGCAAATATCGTTTAATGACCATCAGCACACACATACATACATATTTTCCTGCAGATACATCTTGCAGATACACATAACATCTTCTATTGAATCTGTAATTGAAAAATCGATTTGACCAATCATAGGTCTCTATTTTGTTACCATGGCAACAAATGCTCACGTCATATTCACCTTGAATTTGCAATGCCAAATTATCTGTGTAAACCAATTTTCAAGAAAATCTGAAAATAACTCAATTTTGACAAATTAATAGTTGCTATTCAATCCGTTATGCCAAAAATCCCTTATGGGGAAGAAGGGTACCCTGGGATGTACACAAACCTGATCATGAATTTTTCATACTTTTGCATACTAATTCATTGTGAATATATGAATTAATAAAATTGATAATTTATAAATATAGAATTTTCTGCAAATGATTAATTCAGAAAGTTTAACAATCATTAAGATTCAATAAATCAAGTTGTGTGTATATAGCGGAGAAATAACACCTTAAAGTATACGAAATTAAGTACTTTTGAAAAAAAATATCCTTTAAGGAAAAACTACCATCATTTGATCTTGAGTACATTGACCATGATCTTGATCTTGACAGGCAATGCATCATGTCAAAATTAACTTTTCCTGTAAGTTTCACAAAGTATCATATATAATAAAAAAGTTATGACGAATTATGTCAAATTGCGTCTGTAACCCAGAGAAACACAGAGGGATAAAAGGTGCCACAGAACAGCACTGTTTCTTGTAAATAATCCGTTATTATTCTAGATTTTGCTGTGTTTTTATCACGTGACTATCGATTTACTGTAGGCATCGATACGTACGGTTCAGAAATATATATATATATATATATTATTAACTAGAGCAGATGTTTAATTTTAAAAAAAAATAAAAATGTCACAATTTTTCACGTTTTCTAAATTGTTAATAAATTTCAGCCAATTGGTTTTTAACCATCTTCTGACTTTCAGATATAACCTATTGTTTTTACGTATTCATGCCATCATAATCGCCATGCGAGTCAATGAATTCTAAATCAAACTTTATTACCAACTAATACAATGAATTACCTCATGCTTGGGATTAGGTAGGCAAGTTTTGTTCAAGACAATACACCAAAATCTAACAATTTCCACACTTGGAAATGCTGTCTACCTACATTTTATTTCTTCATTAACGCGGATTATACCAAACAGTGATGACATGTCAATCTATAATTATATTAACTAGAGTTACATTATGTTGGTAAGACGATGTATAATTAGTTTACATAAATCCAATAATTCTAATTTAGTCTCACCCGTCATCAGGATCACTGCACTGATATCATCTTGTGATACATTTAATCATGATGTCACCTTGTAAGATATCATACACACCCAGCCCACTTTGATAGAACGGAATACTTCAAACTGTTGTATTTCTGTTATGTCTTTTATGTACATTCATCATGTACTGATTTTGATCCACGACGTGTATATATATATATAGTATATATATATATATATATATATATATATATATATATATATATATATATATATATATATATATATATATATATATCGTACCATGTCTGCGATAGATGAAAACTATACGCAGACAAAAATGATTTTTTTTCTTCCATTTTGACAGATGACGATAGAAAAGACTAAATCATCACGTTTGTTGTGTAAATCTCTTGTTGATTTCCTGTCGGTGTTTTAGTAAGTGTATCAGAGTTACGTTTTCATGTTCCCACAATGAGGATTTTGAGCTACATATCGGACACCTAAATTCCATACATATTTTAAAAAATTTAAAAATAGTTTTTCTCAAAATCATTGTATCAAAACATATGACTTTTCTACTCTTTGTTCAACAGTTCTGCGTGGGAGAATAAAACAACCTGTTGGGCATAATCGACACCTCTTTATTCAGTAATTGTGGCACCCGCAAAATTAGATATTTATTGGTTATCATGATGCTTATTTCGACAAACCCTACTCTTATTTTACATATAAATACACCGAAGAGGAGATAAAACATGTTGAAGTATCTGATCGATTATATAAATATGGTCTTTGGAGATATGGTAATTCAGCGAACCGTCGGTATTACCAGAGGAACCAACTGAGCCACTTTAATAGCCGACAAGTTAACAAGAAAAAAAGCTAGCTCTGAGCTTTTTATATCCATTTAGATATGTTTTATCCATTAATAAGGTTAATTTTCGTATGTAAATGCAATGCACCCAAACGAAATAGAAATTAAGATTTCGGTGTGTCACACGCAGACGATCCGATATACCTGTGCATGTTCAATATATGATCAGTTCATACACAGAGGCAAACTACTTACTGATAAGGTGTTATCACGTTGTAAACATTTCACAAATTTTACGGTCGTTATAATTGTCTTGCTTGCATCTGTGTTTCACTAACTGAAATGTTGAGTTACCTTTTTCAATATTGTTTTTGAACCGTCTTTACCAACTGTGAAGAGGACTTGTTTTATTTGAATTTGACTGTAGACTCACGGCAGGTGTGACCGGTCAACAGGGGATCCCACCCTTAGATCTTTTGGAGGAACTTGTTTTCCAATGCTCAGCATATTATACTGTCTTATGGCCACCTGATACCTTGGTATTTGTGTTTTTGATACAGATAAAGCATGTCCTTCTCTAAATTGTTTTTATTTCATAGTATGTATGTTTTTATTACATAATATGTTTGTTTTTATTACATAGTATGTATGTTTTTATTACATAGTATGTATGTTTTTATTACATAGTATGTGTTTTTATTACATAATATGTTTGTTTTTATTACATAGTATGTATGTTTTTATTACATAGTATGTATGTTTTTATTACATAGTATGTATGTTTTTATTACATAGTATGTGTTTTTATTACATAATATGTTTGTTTTTATTACATAGTGTGTATGTTTTTATTACATAGTGTGTATGTTTTTATTACATAGTATGTATGTTTTTATTACATAGTATGTATATCTTACTTTCCTGTATTATGTATACACTCTATGAGTGAGGATACCAACACTATAAAATTAACATATATTTATATTCATTGGTGTATCAAGACTTACAAAAATATTTTTTCTTGAAAATCAAAAATAATGAAAATGTATTCTTCAACTGACAATGTTTCGTATTTGTTTATCTTGATAAATATGTGTCATCACACGCTAACATGGTTATAATGTGCATACTGCCAACATAAGTTATATACATGTGGGTAGTTGTCATGTTCTCTTGTCGTAAAGCCAAGTCAAATTGTCTGGCAAACCATGCCAACTTGTAGAACAATAATTTGACTTATTTTTAGAAATCAAAGAATTGTAAATATTTGACAGTAACGTAATAATTGCGGCGAGAAAGCGATGATATGCAATACTGACAAATCGAAACAACATAATATTCTAATATTAGAACAGGGTTTCCTTATAGCTAAAAATATAAAAGACATTGAATAGTTGTAATTATAAATGTATTTATACACAAAACTAAAATATAACTAAAAACAGAAAAAGTATAACAAATTGTTAAATAGAGTAAACAATATCGGAACAAGCTTAATTTCAGCTAAGTTGACATTCATATCATATCTTGTTTATTGCGTTTCTATACCTTTTCCCTGATTGTACTACTTCTACTGTGATAATATTTACACTCCTTTGATTTAATAGACAAAAACATTGAAAACATAAACTAAACACCACTTAAGACTTCAACTTAATGTGTAAATGTATGACTGTGAGTCATATGCAGTTATGTACTATTCATCTCTACTGCACCATGGAGTATTTTGATCAATTACATGCAAACTTGTTTTTGTAAATGGAAATGTAACCTATGATCATTATACTGATATTTATCTCTCTGAATATATAAATAATATATATAATAAATATCAGTATAATGATAAGGTATTAATTAATAACAATTTTTACTCATTGTAAAATTTCGTTCTTTTCTAAAATTACATTATCAAAATTAATTGAAAAATGTTTTATTTCCCCATTTGTGTGGCCTGGATGTATTAAACATTTCAATTTATATTACCATATACATTCAATATTACGGAAGCCCAAAAGTGTCACTGTGCAAAGAAAAAAATATTTATGTCGTTTTAACGCGTTAACTTTCTGGTTTAAACGCGGTACTCATCTCGTTAAAACGCGATAGTTTCTCGTTAAAATGCGATAATATCTCGTTAAAACGCATTTTTATCTCGTTAAAACGCATTAGTTATCTCGTTAAACACGCGATAGTTATCTCGTTAAAAACGCGATAGTATCTCGTCAAATCGCGTTATAAACAACTATACAGTATACTGAGTGATCTTGGATTTCTTGTGCTGCTGTGAACGGGTACTATCGCAGTTAGGGAGTTTCGCGACATTACAAGTATAGTCTCAATAGCCACCCCTTCCCCTTCATCGGACACGAATGCGCAGATAGGGCAAATATATACTACTCGAAACCCAATACATATACGCAAATGTATTGTGCTCTTACGTGGGTGTAAAGCAAATGTCACTTCATTACAAACGTTTACATGCAAATATAAACAAATAAACTTTTTGTATAAAAATGTATAAGCCGATAGAAACAATACAAGTTTAATTCCATTTGTCAGCAGCAAATCTTGCATTAATTGCATTGACAATAACAACATTTAAAAAACTACAAGAGCGTAGGCCTCTACCAAGGAAAATGCAGTTTTCAAAATGACATTCAGCGGTTTTTACTAATTTTACTAACTGATCTTCAATGGGTACCAATTGTGCACCTCTCTTGGCTGACATATTTTTGTATTCATATGAAGCGGGATTTATACAGTCTCTGCTCTCCAAAGGAAACAAACAGTAAGCATATCGGTTCAATTTTATTTTCAGGTATATCGACGATGTTCTGTCCATAAATAATTCAGAATTTCATAATTACCTTGGCCGGATGTATCCTGTTGAGCTAGAGATCCATGAGACGACAGAGAGCAACACATCTGATTCTTACCTAGATTTACTCCTGTCGACTGGAAAAGACGGTCAACTTCACACATCCCTCTATGACAAACGGGAGGATTTCAATTTCCATAGAACAAATTTCCCGTTTCTAAGTAGTAATATTCCATCTTTTGCCTATGGCGTTTTCATTTCACAACTTATACGTTTTGCCAGAGCATGCTCTTCTTATAAATGTTTTATTCTGAGAGCTAAACGACTATCCAATAAACTACTTACACAAGGTTACGTTGTTGAACGCTTGGAGTTGTCGTATAAGAAGTTTTATGGTCGATACGGGGATCTTGTTAAACATTATGAAGTCCCCCTCTCAGAGATATTAGATAGTATTCTGGATCACGACCACAGACAGTGACTCCGTTTCACCAATCATACTTTTCACCGAACATGACCTCATCACCAAACTCCTTTCGGACACCTGGTCTTATCCCGTTTGGGATTCGTAATTGTTCTTAATGTTGAGACCATTTGCACATCTAATTCGTCGTTTTATAATTGACTTGAGTTTTGATTATTGATTGGTAATTCTTCAATTTTACTTTAGATAAATAACGCGTTTTAACAAGATATTATCGCGTTTTAACTAGATAAATAACATGTTTTAATGAGATAAATAACGCGTTCTAACGATAAATAACGCGTTTTAACAAGATAACTATCGCGTTTAAACGAGATAAATGACGCGTTTTAACAAGATAAATGACACGTTTCAACAAAATACAATGTACTGTTGCGTTTTAACGAGATAAATAACGCGTTTTAACGAGATAAATAACGCGTTTTAACAAGATAAATAACGCGTTCTAACGAGACAAATAACGCGTTTTAACGAGATAACTATCGCGTTTTAACAAGATAGCATTGCGTTTTAACGAGATAACTATCGTGTTTTAACGAGAAAATTAACGCGTTTTAACGAGATAAATAACGCGTTTTAACGAGATACTATCGCGTTTTAACGAGATACTATCGCGTTTTAACGGGATACTATCGCGTTTCAATGAGATAACTATCGTGTTTTAACGAGAGAATTAACGCGTTTTAACGAGATAAATTACTATCGCGTTTTAACGGGATACTATCGCGTTTTAACGAGATAACTACCGCGTTTTAACAAGTAAGTTAACGCGCTAAAACGACAAATATTTTTTTCTTTTCAGAGTAGGGTTCCGTACAATATTTTATCCTTGTATGTATCATAAATTAATAATTAATTCACAATTATATAAAATTACATAATGTTTTCATAAATTTCCACATCAATTTGTATTCTGAATGTCATTTCGCACACAATTAAAACAGTTCTTGATTTAAAGTTCATAACTTGGATCAACAATAATGATCCTATTCTCTCCAATTTGAAATATGAATTTCAGTCTTTATAATAATTTTCATCTAATACAGAACATCTCAGATACCCTGGACATTCTATTGATTTATACTTTGGTATCTGAAATTTCTTACATTTTTACCACCGAGTATGTATCACTGCTGGTGGACATATTGTCCCCGAGGATACTTGTCACTCGGTACATATACATTTAATGGATAAACAAGTACCAAAAAATTGCATACTGGATGGCACGGCACCCAGTATAAAAAGGTGTCCTTCGGGACATTACCAATTTAACATTTGTACAGTCAAAAGATGACCAGTTATGGTATAAACATAATCATGCTTATGTTCCCATAAAAAATTGTCAGATTCTACTTGACAACATTTTTGATAGTTCATTTTCAAATAATATACCAACAATTTCTAAATGTTCTGTCAAAAATTGTAAAACATGTCATATATTAATAAATGATCAAGTGTTCACCAGCAATCTGACAAATAAGCATTACAACACCAGAAGCTGGGATCATATAGACTGCAAATCACCGAACGTTGTTTACAGAATTGAGTGTACCTTGTGTGGTTTGATTTATGTTGGCGAAACTAAGGGGCCCTTAAGTACAAGAGTATCTGGTCATCGATTCGAGATTAATAATGGGGGTAACCAGATACTCTATCGACATTTCAACTCTCCTGACCATTCCATCTTGTCTATGAGAGTTCGAATAATTGAAAAAATATATCACTGGACCAACAATCCCACCTTCAGTACCCCCTTCCGTAGACAACGTGAAGAATTTTGGATTAAACAGCGTGCCACTGCATATCCCTATGGATATAACGATAATATTTAAAGTGTAGGCAATCTATCAAGCCCACTGTGTAATGGTGTTAATGTGATGGAACTTTTTAATTCTGACGTAAGACGCAAACGATGTCACGGACATCGTTCATACAACCGACCCTACATACATGATGTCACTTTTTCATCTCTTTTACCTTACGTTAACAAAAAATTGGGTCTTCACCACATTCGCAGCAAATTTATTCTATTCCTTTTACAAATCTCAATAAGCTTTTTCAAGAAGCAAGAATGAACCCCTACACAGATTCTTCAACTCCAGAATACATACTGAACTCCATTATAATGGACATAGCTTATCACAGACTGTTTAAGCCTGCACGCGTTACAAACAATGACTGTTCTGAACAGAAACGTCTTTTCCTTAAACTTAAATTTTCAAATAAAGGCATCGACGCTTTAAACATTGGCAATGTTCTAAATCACAAAAAAGTTCAGTCCTGTATTCCACCATATTTTAAACTGAAGACCACGCCTTGCATTTCATATAGCTATACACTTAGCATCGCATCCAAGCTATTCAATTACAAACAGGTTTTGCAGTGCCTCGACATCAACCATCTTCTACACAACACTGTCACATGTTCATTTGCTTCATCTCCTTTCAAATACAATCCTATCGGGCATGTCATTACCGGCGACATTTCTATTGTTGAAAATGAAAGCCTCAAAAATATTATTTTAAGAGACCCTAAATACCGGGAAGCCCATTCCTTTAATTGGCGTCAGAATTTCAGTTTAGTTATGGATTCTGTCGAAGATTATGCCAGACGATGGGCCAAACATGAAGGCGTAGAACCAGACACTTTGTCTGAATGGCTAAAAGCTATACGATGATTGATAAAATTTCGTATTCGAAAACTTAAAGGGACTATGAAAACACGTTATCCCTCTGTATTTAATGATCCAGAAGTAGTAACTGAACTGGATAGATTACATGACCAATATGTACTGGTACCAGCAGACAAAGCCTCAAATAATATAGTTTTTATTTGTAAGGCACATTACTATAATTGTTTATTAAAAGAACTTGGGTTTCATACGAATTCTGGTAATCTTATATACACAAGTAGCTCACTTTCAAAGGACGAGATCCTTCAAAATCACGTGTCCGTATTACGCTCATTTGATATACCTACAACGGATACCGATTTTCAGCTACCATATTTTTATTGGATACCTAAACTTCATAAAACCCCATATAAGCAAAGATACATAGCAGGATCCAGCAAATGTTCTACCAAGCCTTTATCTTTACTCCTTACCAATATATTGAGAGCCGTTAAGGAGAAACTTCAACAATACTGTACAGTGCTTATTCCAAAAGCGGTGTAAATCAGATGTGGATGCTAAAAAAAATCTAAATAGCTTTTAGAAAATTTGAAGGCATCCAATTTTTCTCGAATTCACAGTATCAAAACATATGACTTCTCTACTCTTAACACAACTATTCCACATTAAAAATTAAAAAAAAAACTTTTTAGCGTCATAGACAACTGTTTTTTCACTAAAGGTGGTACCCGAAAAGTTAGATATCTAGTGATTGGCTATCAGGATACTTATTTTGTCCAACACCACTCTGATTCTACACATAAATACACTGAAGTTGATATAAAAAAAACATGCTGGAATTTCTAATAGACAATATATTTTTAATGTTCAGAGACGTTGTCTTTCAACAAACTGTCGGCATTCCTCTGGGAACCAATTGTGCCCCCTTATTGGCCAACCTGTTCCTTTATTCATACGAAGCAAACATCATTTAGAAACTGCTGAATCAAAATAGAAAAAGTTAGCGGTGTCCTTTAATTTGACATTTTGATATATCGACGTAGTTTTCTCAATTAATAATGACATTTTTCATACATATGTCAATGCGAACTAGAAATTAAAGATACAGTATAATCAAGTACACACGCTTCATACTTAGACATTTTACTTAATATAGACACAGACGGGAAATTTGCAACTAAACTATACGACAAACGCGACGATTTCGGCTTTCTCATCCTAAATTTTCCACATTTAAGTAGTAATATCCCTCAGTCACCCGCATATGGAGTTTATATTTCACAAATGATCCGATATGCCAGGGCATGTACAACATATGAAGATTTCATATACAGAGGTAAACTACTCACAGATAAATTATTGACACAGGGATATCGAAAACCGCGTTTATGTCAACGTTCCGCAAATTGTACGGTTGGTATAATAGTTTGTTTGCGATTACTCTTTTTCACGGGGTGAAATGTTCAGTTGCCGTTTCATTGGTGGTTATTGAGACGTCTGTACCAATTGTGACGAGGATTCACTCCCCACGTTTTTCATTGGACTTGACTGTGGACTCAGGGCGGGTGTGACGGTCAACAGGGGATGCTTACTCCTCCATGGCACCTGATCCCACCTCTTGGTTTCCAGAAGTCCTGTTTGTCCATTTTTACCGGATTTGTATCTATGTCATTATATTGATTTATACTTTGGTATCTGAGATTTTTTATATTATTCTTTTGCATGTTCACCTATAACCAGTAATCAAGTGATTATTTAGTTATTCGAAAAATACCACTTTTTCCTTCGAAAATACACTTTTATGTTAAATTCGAGCTGAACTGATGAAGTCTTATTGACAGAAACGATCATCCTGGGCGTTTGGTTTAGCTTGTTTGTAAAACTATAACTCTGATAATATTTATCTTTTTCTACACATCAAGCTACAACATTCATAACTAAAATCCTATAACTTTAAAATTATTGCTGAATGTTGGCTATAATTACCAAACTCATCTAAAATCACATTTGTAACGGTGTCCTATGTCATATGTATTGAAAACAGGAACTGCGGCTTAGGTCCATATATCTATTCTAATATATATATATATAATTGTGCCCAATCGTACTTCATCGTATGATTTGATCATAATATTATTCTTAGACCCTGTAATATGATAACAATAGTATACGTCACAATAAATATATAAATATGTGTATGCTTAATAATGATGAAATGTAATGCAGATCGCTTTGCCGTTAACATAAAGGATAAAGAGTTAAGAGTTATCTCTCTTTCTTACATGCGATCTTTACGATATATGAAAAAAGAAATTGTACAAAACTTAACGCGTTATAATCTGAATAATTTGATTAAATGCTATGAATACAAAATGTACAATTACCTGATTGTGGATAAAGGTCCACTTTGTTTATCCCTCAACAAAATTAACAAAAAGGATTATTGTACCTATTAAGCAAAAGGTATAATTATCAGTACTGAAAATTAAACCCGAGCTCATACACGACCTTTTGAGATATAGAAATACAAATATGTAATCATAATTAATAGGTACGTATTAATTAATATATGTACAATGAAATAAAAATGAAACTATAAAACTATTCTTTCATTCTGATTCATACTGTATAAAGAAGAAATTGTTAAAATAAGGAATTATGGATTCACATTTTGATTGGAAACATTTATATATAGAAAAAATGTCAACTTACTAATTTGTCACTGTCGGTTGTATATTTGTGTCTGCTGTGCAGGTAAGTAGTAATGGCTGAATGTAGGTGTAGATTTTTCAAGTAAAATTTGAAATCTGATATCTTTTGTAATTACGCTTTGCGCATGGCTGTACGTACATCACTGGCCATTGGTCAGTGGCCATACAAATGAGTGACCAATAATTAAATAGTTTGTAGAAGGACTTTAGGTAAAAGTCTTACATTGGCCTAAGGCAATGCAAAGGAAGAAATAGCAAAAAAAAAAAAAAAAAAAAAAAAAAAAAATATGAACTAAATCAATCTGACTTAAATTATATTCAATGCATTTACGGTTACCGTAAAGAATATGGTTGCCTGTAAGTTGTTACCAAAATATATACAGCAATGATATATACATCAAAATGATATTAGTAAAATATCATACTATCACACATTGATGAAAAGGTCATACGTTTGGTTTGTACTCGTGCAAGCGTACAAACAGACTGACGGACATAAAGGAAAACCAAAGAATAATCTGTGACTCTGGGACATAACATATCCAATGCAACCTGTATCATCAATCTTTATCATTCGTCACATCTATGACAATTTCATATTTGGGGCGAAATGTACATGCTAGATAAAGCTTTATAATCATATTAAGGAAATTGGGGTAAATATAGCAGTAAGTAATTAAAACGTGTACAGATTAAAAAAGTATTTCATATTTCTAAATAAAATAAGAATATTATTATACCGCGCACACAGTATTTTGTAAACTTTTCGTGTTTTCCTAATACTCACCAGATTTGTATATATATCCTAGACATCCTGAAGATTTATACTTTGGTATGTAATATTTGTATATTCGTATATAATTATATCCTCACTAGCACATATTCGGCTAATTATATTGGATGTTTTACCGACTGATGGGTCGATTAAGAAGATCAAGCTTTTCATAAAGTCGAAATTCAACTCACATGTATATCCAATTACATGTGATTAGATGTGATATCGGAACTAAATACTCAGTGTAAACATAATCTATTATGATACTTACTTTTATCACACTTTAGATGAATCGAAACAGTGATTAATCAGATTATATTTGAAGTACATACGTGGCGCGCTGACAATAATTGTATGCAAAAGCAAATTCAAGCCCCATGATCGCCCGTTTACGCTAAATTAAGGCGTCAGGTGTGCACTGATAAAGCACTTTACAAATATATTTATAAAGCGCAAGCATCATTTCTGATCCAGGGTCCATAGTAAATGTATAATGTTGTAGTGATATTTGTGGTTTATACATACTTGTATTTGTCTATACCACATGCATCGCAATTGATCCATTGTCATTTATATTAGGATTAAACACCTTTCACCTCTACCTCTATGACCGAGTTCTCATGTTCGGAATTCTACTCGCCGCTATCGAAGCATTCATTTTGTGAATGCGTAGATGGCAAAGTGAACAGGGCGTCGAGCATGGGGCCAGGCGATTGGTAGATTTAACTTTAGTAGAATAACTTTAATTTATTCTTGGATCATATAATACATCTTTTTTGTATTTGAAGAGGAGAAAACCTAAATGTTTATTGGGAGTATTATAAGTAAGCGAAAGTGATAGTTTACATAATTTTGGAATATTCAAGACTTTATAAATTTATATGGCAAGAAATTTTACCAGTTGATATCCAAATCAAAATTCAGAATTAAATCGTCAAAGATACATTGTATTACTTTTAAATTAACACGTGATAGTCCAGTATACAAAGTGTGTTTATAGAAAAATATTTACAATCTGTTGGCACTGTCACTATATAGCCATTTTATAGATATTGTTGTTCATCATTTCATAACTGCCAACAGCTGTTCCAAGAATTATGCGTAGAAGAACGGATGCGTATTCTTTATGAGAATTTGAATTAAAATCAAAAATGGAAAAAAGTTAAATTCACACGTTATAGTCCAGTATACAAAGTGTGTTTATAGAAAAATATTTACAATCTGTTGGCACTGTCACTATATAGCCATTTTATAAATATTGTTGTTCATCATTTCATTACCGTCAACAGCTGTTCCAAGAATTGTGCGTACAAGAACGGATGCGTATTCTTTATGAGAATTTGAATTCCAATTAAAAATGAAAAACAAAATTAAATTCACACGTGATAGTCCAGTATACAAAGTGTGTTTATAGAAAAATATTTACAATCTGTTGGCACTGTCACTATACAGCTAAATATAGTTGTTCATCATTTCATTTAGAAATGGAAAAAAGAAAAGTAGGAAAACCTAAGAAATAGTGTTGTCAGTCGGCATTCGTGGACTTATGAATGTCAACTGGACAATGGAAATTCGACATGAAGCGCTAACGCGAATGCCATCTGACAGCAATTTAATACCGAACTATCGAAGATATCGTCTGTTATGATTTAATTTCTTTCGAATATCTCTGGACTACTTCGTTCAAAATCAGTTCAAAATATTCAAACAATTGCATATTTAGTTTTGTTTTATAGACTTTGCGATACTTATCATAGAACGTTTGTATTTGTTTGAACTAAGAGCATTCAAACAATTCATATTGTATATAAAACATCTCAGATACCAAAGTATAAATCTTTAGGATGTCCAGGACATAGATACAAATCCGGCAAAAATGGACAAACACGGACCTCTGGAAACCAAGAGATGGGATCAGGTGCCATGGAGGAGTAAGCATCCACTGCCGACAGGTCACACCCGTCCTGAGTCCACAGTGATGTCCAAATGAAATACGTGAGGAACGAATCCTCGTTACAACTGGTACAGACGTCTCAACAACCGCCAACGAAAAGGCAACTCAACATTTCACCCAGTGAAACAGGGTAATCGCAAACAAGACTATTATACCGACCGTAAAATTTGCGCAAAGTTGACATCAAACGCGGTTTTCATTATCCCTGTGTCAATAATTTATCAGTGAGTAGTTTACCTCTGTATATGAAATCTTCATATGTTGAATACGCCCTGGCATATCGGATCATTTGTGAAATATAAACTCCATATGCGGGTGACTGTGGGACATTACTACTTAAATGTGGAACATTTACGATAGTAAAGCCGAAATCGTCGCGTTTGTCTTATAGCTTAGTTGCCAATTTCCCGTCTGTGTCTATAGTAAGTAAAATGTATGCATTTTTCCTGTTTACTAAAATAGCTAGATAATCTTTGTTACAGGTATGATGTAATTAAAGGTTATTTTCGTTTGGTTTGATTTTGTATCTGTGAAACTAACACGCCTATTTACAGCTTCATAAATATCATTCCACAACGTTTATATTGTGTTTTACTTATTTCTATATATTCAAATAAAGAAAGAAATTATGTTCCATGACTGTCGTTTCGCCTGAACAAGCTGACTCTCAGTTTGAAATAGGAGCAAGATATCTGACGACACAGATATACATCTTATATATCTCATATATGCCTGTGATATGAATCATTTAATCTATTTCAGGTGAATGATTCCAAAATATGGCAAGTCCTTGATATGTAATATATTTTACATTGCCAACCTCTGCATTTCTATTTTTCTCAGATCCATAGTAACATTTATAAACTCCTTAGCTACACGTTACACTTTACAAAACAAAACACACGAAACGAGTAAATACGCTCCATGGTGTCCTGCCAATATTCAATACAAGTGTAGTCTGGTATCCTCTTTGTTATTTAGATTTTCGTTAAATATAGCTCCCGTCAAAGTGGCATCAGACCGTGCAATGCTTGTAGAAGTCCATGCAGTTAGAAATGTATAAGGTAGAAAAAACATTTAAAGACCTAGCACCCATAACATGAACAGACTCATCAGTGTAAATGAAAAGTCGGGATTAGTCAGTAATCGAAATCTTAAATAAATGCAGCCATGTAGAAAGATTGTATGTCCTGTTTTGAAGATATGTATCACTGATTACCTGACATCTGGCTTTGAAATGGGGTAAGTAAATATCAATGTATTTTATTTACTGAATGCAGTGTAATTTTTTTATACCCTGATATATCTGTCTAAATGGTTGAGCTTGGGAATTTCTTGCACGTGCGGTAATACGCTTTCTATAATTGTTCATATTTTCCTCTCTAGTCGAAATGTAAAAGGTGTGACAGAGGTTTTGAATTACTTGTACACATACTTATTTTAGAGCCGTGATCAGCAGTCCTTGCGTTGATTATACAGTTGCTGTTAACATTTGTGCAATAACGTTTATGAACTGAATCTATGTTCCGGACGAATGTTAGTATTCACAATGATCTTTTTAAAGATGGCATATTGAAAAGAAAAGATTCGATGTGACTAAGTGAAAGTCGGGACAGTATTATTTCTTTTACGGAGGGTTTCTTTATGTTGAATTGTACATCTAGTCGTGTTGTACTTTATCATATACATATACTCACTCTAAGAATGACAAAATGGTTATAACTGTATCTTTATATCGGCATTGTTTAGTGATTGCTATTTATTGTATGTAAACAGAAACCAGGGACACTTCTTCACTGCAAATCAGTGTGTTCTTTTTCTTTCTCAAGTTCCTCGTTGATTTCATTTTACGTACACACTCATCGTTCAAATTGTTTATTTTGTACAATGAATAAGCCGCTTTCAAACTTCATTTGGCAAGATTATAAGAACCTACACACAACTGGCCTTTAAATAGAAATGACTGGAATTTTCCGTTAGTCGTCCTGTGAGCCTTTGTTCTCGTACCGTTGTTTACGTATTCAGACGGTGTACTGAATTTTAATTATACCTCCATGAGACATCAAATCAAGTTTGATATGTTTTTGATAGTTTATATAGATAAAAAGGAGAGAGAGAGAGAGAGAGAGAGAGAGAGAGACAGACAGAGAGAGACAGACAGAGAGACAGAGAGAGAGAGACAGAGAGAGAGAGAGAGAGAGACAGAGAGACAGAGAGACAGAGACAGAGTATTGTTCAATTCCTAAATAAATAAATTGTACATTATATCAATTAAGTTTTTTCAAGTATTCCTGGGAAACCACATTGTATTGTGAAAATAAAGTAATCTTATATTTATGTTAAATATCATATCATATATTATGGCCTATAGTTATCATTGTTATTTTGCAGGTGTGAAAACTGACCATAACAAATGAAGGAATGGAAAACCTTACTGTAGCAAACACATCTCTAAACATTTCGGTTTACAATAATAATCATATCCTGTGGCTTTTAAATGAGGAAGCGTTCAAAACCAATATTCCAGCAATAATATTTATGGGAATCTGCATGTTCCTAGGTATTTTTGGAAATGGACTGACCGTATATGTTTACCATTTCAGGATGAAAAAGTCTTCTGGGCACATTTTTATTACGTGGCTTGCTGGGTTCGATTTGATCTCCTGTTGTATTGCAATCCCATACGAGATATTCGATCTCCGTTTTCCACTTTTATATGGGGAATCAATTTCTTGTAAGATCTGCAGAACTGTAGCTTTTACAACAAATCTGTGCTCCGGACTCACACTTATATTCTTAGCATTTGATAGATTTCACGTCACCCGTGCACCGTTCAAAAGCTTTACACAAAGAAAAGCAAAATATTTAGTTTTCATTGGTATTTTCATAGCACTGATTCTCTCGGCTCCCTCGCCGATTATATTTGGGTCGAGACAGGTAAAAACGTCTGTAACAGGTGTTGTTGGTACCGATTGCTCCTTTAGTGATCTTGTGGTCGGAACAGTATTTCCAACTATCTATTACGGTCTCTTAGCTGTTGTGTTCTTTGTTACCTTCATTATTTTAGGAATAGTATACATCAAGATAGCTATTGCAATTTGGAAGTGGAAACATTCTGATATTGGATTTTCAAAATCAATCATTTCTAGAGGAGGGTCCCTCAAATCTCAGATGTCCACTGAATCAGACGTATTTCATTATTCAAATGTGCAATCACCAACAAAGAAAAGACTGAGCAACAACAACATTAAATTCTCGGATAATGTACCTCACGAGGAAAGTACTACATCAGACACATATACCCAATCTGCCGAGTCAGATATTCAGCAAGAAAAACAATCTCAAAATAAGATAGGAACAGACGAATCTGGGATTACATTGTGTTGCTGCTGTCATAATGATTCGAATGAAGTTGAGTTGGTTCAATACGTCAATAGTAACCAAAGTGTTAACACTGGGCACACTAGTACAACATTTAGAAATAACAGGTTTAGAAAAAGTGACAGTGCAATAAGTCTCGGCGACTCACTTCCAAATATACCAGGCTACCTAGATACAAAATCACAAAAAAGGCGCCGGACGGTAAAAGAAAAGGCTAGTCTTGGTCGTTCAAATGCAATATTTGTTATAATAACAGTTGTATTCGTGTTGAGTTATCTCCCTTTTCTACTCCTGGAACTGTTGAAGAGAGTTGGAGTGATACAGGATGACACAGAAAGTGGGTTAGGATTGGAATGGTTTGAACTGGGGACAAAGTCAATATATTTGAACAATGTTATCAATCCGATAGTATACGGAGTGTTAAACCCTAAGTACAGACAGGCAACTAAAGATCTATTTCAAGGAAAAACAAACTTACGCCGGCATTCATTTAAGTAAATTCTATTCTCTTGTATTACCGAATACAAATAATCAAATAGGAGTAATTTATATGACAGCTCTTTTTTTAAAATCGACTTTTATTGCTATTTTTCTACATTGTTGTTGTCTGTTATAGAAACAATGTAATAAAATAAATCTGAAATTATTTGAATTTTTATTAAATGTATGAAATATTTAATCAATACGAACTCATTTTGAAGTGTTTTTCTTATATGACAAACTTGTTACAGATACCGCAAACATATCTGTATTTATTGCATACAATTACAATCAGTACAATAAGGTACAGTCTGCCAACTTCAAAATGGTTTGCTTTTTAGCACAATACCTAGTATTTTTCACTTTTAATGCAAATGTAGTAAACCAGCTTCTCAACAATAACGTCAAGTGGTGTTCAAACAACTATATAGTGAAAACAATAAAATTCATGGTGTGATTGAGTATCTAATCAGGTTTACTCGGTCCTGATTCCTAATATGGACAGTTTGCCTTGAGTTTCATGCGCGTCCGAATGACCAAAATCTTCACATTTTAGAAAAGTAATGTCGGAATATTCTGTTGGAATTACTGTGGTCTTTGAAGATTTTCTGCAAACTTCTCAACGCTTATTGTCAAGTTTAAAACACTTGACATATTCTATTTATGTGAATACGACACATTGTCATGTTGTAAATTTTGAATTTGGGTAAGTATAAATACAAAATTTATATATATATATATATATATATATATATATATATATATATATATATATAATATATATATATATATATATATATATATATATATATATATATATATATCAGCGCTTTTTGTAAAGTTTAAATCACTGACATATTCTATTACACCCACCCAGTAAATTTAAAAAATTTACAACTTGACAATATTTTACAGGAAAACGGGGGATTAAATTTAATTATTAGTCACACATGCTATATGCCTCAAGATTTTAGTTTGTGTAAAGTCTGAAGCCAATCAGAAACTGATGAATTACGTTACGCGTTCTACATTTTTGTACCATTCCACATCTGTGATGTACCATAACCACTCAACATACAAATTTGTTATTAACAGGGACAAATATTTTCATCCTGTCACAAGGATATGTTGTTTCGGGTTTAAATTCCACCTTTTTACAAAGATATGTGTGTTAAAGTAATTTTGTTTGGCGATTTCACATTTTGCAATTTATTGTGATGAAGGTAGCTCCTCGGTGTTACCTGGTACAACCTCTTGATTTTGCCGTTGTGAGTGTTTGTACAATGATGATGACGTCAACACATTGTCTATTTATCGAGTACCACTGTACCTGTATCTGGTACCTCTACCTGTAAAACCTTCCATCATGACTCGGAACTCTGGGAAATCTCAAGTTGCGATCAGATGTAATGGAGGAGTGGGCATTACCTGACGACTGATCAAACCCATCGTAAATCCGCATTGAAATCCACATCAAAATAGATAAGGGATAATAAATATAACGCCCATAATGGGTTCTTCCCGTCCACAATCGGTTTGTACTTCATTAATCCTGATGGCAATCAATATTGAGTTATTTGGTCTGTATTTTACTGATTCTGGTCACAGTCATTATAGAACTCCTATTTTGGTCTGTACTTTACTGATTCTGGTCACAGTCAATATAGAACTCCTATTTTGGTCTGTATTTTACTGATTCTGGTCACAGTCAATATAGAACTCCTATTTTGGTCTGTATTTTACTGATTCTGGTCACAGTCAATATAGAACTCCTATTTTGGTCTGTGTTTTACTAATTCTGGTCACAGTCATATAGAATTCCTATTTTGGTCTGTATTTGATTAATCCTGATCGCATATCATTACAGTGCCCATACTTTGGTCTGGTCAACAATATGGAGTCCTGCTTTGGTCTGAAATAGATTAGACTTTGGTCTGTATTAGACTGTCCCTGGTCTATGTCAATATAGAACCCTACTTTGGTCTGTATTTGACTGTTCCTGGTCTATGTCAATATACAACCCCTGCTTTGGTCTGTATTAGATTTATACTTGTCACAATTAATATAGAACCCTACTTTGGTCTGTATTTGACTGTCCCTGGTCTATGTCAATATAAAACCTTACTTTGGTCTGTATTTTACTGTTCCTGGTCTATGTCAATATAGAACCTTACTTTGGTCTGCATTAGACTGTTCCTGGTCTATGTCAATATAGAACCCCTACTTTGGTCTGTATCAGACTGTTCCTGGTCTATGTCAATATAGAACCTTACTTTGGTCTGTATTTTACTGTTCCTGGTCTATGTCAATATAGAACCCCTGCTTTGGTCTGTATTAGATTTATACTTGTCACAAACAATATAGAATACCTACTTTGGTCTGTATTAGACTGTCCCTGGTTTATGTCAATATAGAACCCCTACTTTGGTCTGTATCAAACTGTTCCTGGTCTATGCCAATATAGAACCTTACTTTGGTCTGCATTAGACTGTTCCTGGTCTATGTCAATATAGAACCTCTGCTTTGGTCTGTATTAGATTTATACTTGTCACAATCAATATAGAACCCCTACTTTGGTCTGTATTAGACTGCTCCTGGTCTGTGTCAATATAGAACCCCTACTTTGGTCTGTTTAAAACTGTTCCTGGTCTGTGTAAATATAGAATCCCTACTTAGGTCTGTATTTTATTAATCCTGATCCCAAGCAATGTAGAGCCCGCCACTGTAATTACATTATCATTATCATAAATCCATGACACATTAATCCATCCCGAGATTTTAAGTTTTCATTATTGTATTTTCTATATGCTATATATCCCATGCTGCTAAACTTCGGTAGTAACTTCAAACCGCATGTTTCTGACTTGCATCAACTTATTCCAGACCATTTTAAATACAAAGATTTAATACAAAGATAATAAATAGAAGTAGGACTGTAGACACAGTTAGCAAAGTATGATAGGGCATCCCCAAGTGATATATGATGGTGAAAACGAGACACTTATATCATACTAAGTATAAGTTATAACTATGGCCATAACTAGACACTTATATCACACTAAGTATAAGTTATAACTATGGCCATAACGAGACATTTATATCACACTAAGTATAAGTTATAGCTGTGGTGATAACGAGACACTTATATCACACTAAGTATAAGTTATAACTATGGCCATAACGAGACACTTATATCACACTAAGTATAAGTTATAACTATGGCCACAACGAGACACTTATATCACACTAAGTATAAGTTATAGCTGTGGTGATAACGAGACACTTATATCACACTAAGTATAAGTTATAACTATGGCCATAACGAGACACTTATATCACACTAAGTATAAGTTATAACTATGGCCATAACGAGACACTTATATCACACTAAGTATAAGTTATAGTTATGGCCATAACGAGACACTTATATCACACTAAGTATAAGTTATAACTATGGCCATAACGACCACTTATATCACACTATAACGAGACACTTATATCACACTAAGTATAAGTTATAACTATGGCCATAACGACCACTTATATCACACTATAACGAGACACTTATATCACACTAAGTATAAGTTATAACTATGGCCATAACGAGACACTTATATCACACTAAGTATAAGTTATAACTATGGCCATAACGAGACACTTATATCACACTATAACGAGACACTTATATCACACTAAGTATAAGTTATAACTATGGCCATAACGACCACTTATATCACACTATAACGAGACACTTATATCACACTAAGTATAAGTTATAACTATGGCCATAACGACCACTTATATCACACTATAACGAGACACTTATATCACACTAAGTATAAGTTATAACTATGGTCATAACGAGACACTTATATCACACTAAGTATAAGTTATAACTATGGCCATAACGACCACTTATATCACACTATAACGAGACACTTATATCACACTAAGTATAAGTTATAACTATGGCCATAACGAGACACTTATATCACACTAAGTATAAGTTATAGCTATGGTGATAACGAGACACTTATATCACACTAAGTATAAGTTATAGTTATGGCCACAACGAGACACTTATATCACACTAAGTATAAGTTATAGTTATCACACTATATCACACTAAGTATAAGTTATAACTATGGCCACAACGAGACACTTATATCACACTAAGTATAAGTTATAGTTATGGCCACAACGAGACACTTATATCACACTAAGTATAAGTTATAACTATGGCCATAACGACCACTTATATCACACTATAACGAGACACTTATATCACACTATAACTATGGTCATAACACACTTATATCACACTAAGTATAAGTTATAACTATGGCCATAACGACCACTTATATCACACTATACTTATATCACACTAAGTATAAGTTATAACTATGGCCATAACGAGACACTTATATCACACTAATATACGATAGCTGTGGTGATAACGAGACACTTATATCACACTAAGTATAAGTTATAACTATGGCCATAACGAGACACTTATATCACACTAAGTATAAGTTATAACTATGGCCACAACGAGACACTTATATCACACTAAGTATAAGTTATAGCTATGGTGATAACGAGACACTTATATCACACTAAGTATAAGTTATAACTATGGCCATAACGAGACACTTATATCACACTAAGTATAAGTTATAACTATGGCCATAACAAGACACTTACATCACACTATAACGAGACACTTATATCACAATAAGTATAAGTTATAGTTATGGCCATAACGAGACACTTATATCACACTAAGTACTAAGTTATAACTATGGCCATAACGACCACTTATATCACACTATAACGAGACACTTATATCACACTAAGTATAAGTTATAAACTATGGCCATAAACCACTTATATCACACTTATAAGTTATAACTATGGCCACAACGAGACACTTATATCACACTAAGTATAAGTTTAGCTATGGTGATAACGAGACACTTATATCACACTAAGTATAAGTTATAACTATGGCCATAACGAGACACTTACTCACACTATGTATAAGTCTAGTTATGGCCGAACGAGACACTTATATCACACTAAGTTATGGCCACAACGAGACACTTATATCAACTAAGTATAAGGTCCACAACGAGACACTTATATCACACTAAGTATAAGTTATAGTTATGGCCACAACGAGACACTTATATCACACTAAGTATAAGTTATAACTATGGCCATAACGACCACTTATATCACACTATAACGAGACACTTATATCACACTAAGTATAAGTTATAACTATGGCCATAACGAGACACTTATATCACACTAAGTATAAGTATAACTATGGTTAACGACCACTTGGTGATAACGAGACACTTATATCACACTAAGTATAAGTTATAACTATGGCCATAACGAGACACTTATATCACACTAAGTATAAGTTATAACTGTGGTGATAACGAGGCCACACTAAGTATAAGTTATAACTATGGCCATAACGAGACACTTATATCACACTAAGTATAAGTTATAACTATGGCCACAACGAGACACTTATATCACACTAAGTATAAGTTATAGCTGTGGTGATAACGAGACACTTATATCACACTAAGTATAAGTTATAACTATGGCCATAACGAGACACTTATATCACACTAAGTATAAGTTATAACTATGGCCATAACAAGACACTTACATCACACTATAACGAGACACTTATATCACACTAAGTATAAGTTATAGTTATGGCCATAACGAGACACTTATATCACACTAAGTATAAGTTATAACTATGGCCATAACGACCACTTATATCACACTATAACGAGACACTTATATCACACTAAGTATAAGTTATAACTATGGCCATAACGACCACTTATATCACACTATAACGAGACACTTATATCACACTAAGTATAAGTTATAACTATGGCCATAACGAGACACTTATATCACACTAAGTATAAGTTATAACTATGGCCATAACGAGACACTTATATCACACTATAACGAGACACTTATATCACACTAAGTATAAGTTATAACTATGGCCATAACGACCATTTATATCACACTATAACGAGACACTTATATCACACTAAGTATAAGTTATAACTATGGCCATAACGACCACTTATATCACACTATAACGAGACACTTATATCACACTAAGTTTAAGTTATAACTATGGTCATAACGAGACACTTATATCACACTAAGTATAAGTTATAACTATGGCCATAACGACCACTTATATCACACTATAACGAGACACTTATATCACACTAAGTATAAGTTATAACTATGGCCATAACGAGACACTTATATCACACTAAGTATAAGTTATAGCTATGGTGATAACGAGACACTTATATCACACTAAGTATAAGTTATAACTATGGCCATAACGAGACACTTATATCACACTATGTATAAGTCATAGTTATGGCCACAACGAGACACTTATATCACAATATGTATAAGTTATAGTTATGGCCACAACGAGACACTTATATCACACTAAGTATAAGTTATAGTTATGGCCACAACGAGACACTTATATCACACTAAGTATAAGTTATAACTATGGCCACAACGAGACACTTATATCACACTAAGTATAAGTTATAGTTATGGCCACAACGAGACACTTATATCACACTAAGTATAAGTTATAACTATGGCCATAACGAGACACTTATATCACACTAAGTATAAGTTATAGTTATGGCCACAACGAGACACTTATATCACACTAAGTATAAGTTATAACTATGGCCATAACGAGACACTTATATCACACTAAGTATAAGTTATAACTATGGCCATAACGAGACACTTATATCACACTAAGTATAAGTTATAACTATGGCCATAACGAGACACTTATATCACAGTAGTATAAGTTATAGCTATGGCTATAACGAGACACTTATATCATATAAAGTTTAGGTTATAGTTTTAGAAATAGTCAGCGACATAGGACGTATAGTCAACAAGGTCACAGATTTTCACTAAAGAAACTTTTAATGAAACTTGTTTAAAAAACAACACTTGGTCCTGTCCTGTTTGGGATCCGCTATAGTTGTTCATGTTGAGACCGTTGTATATCGCCAACCTTGACCTGTTCATCGAACTTGACTATTTAGCTGAATTTGACCTTTTCACCGAATTTGACCTTTTCATTGAGTGGCATGCCAGCAGGGGACGCTGACTCCTTCCCGACACCTAATCTTATCCCGTCTGGGATTCGCAATTGTTCGTCATGTTAAGACCATTTGCATATCTAATTCGTCGTGTTCTAATGAACTTGAGTTTCGATTGTCGATTTGTACTCCTTCGTTTTTTCTTCGTACTACTTAGACTGATATACAATAACAATAAAGAGATATACACAGGCATACAAATTCCTAAATTCCTATATATCTTGTGAAAATTGCTTGAGAATCCCAGTTTGTCAATTATTCAGTTGTAATATGTATATGCGTATGACACTGTATATGGCCTTATTTTCACAAAATATATAGGAATGCCTTGTATTTATCTAATTTGTTAATATACATCAATCTAAGTTGATAAAAAGCTAACGCCACTTTCCAACATATTAATTTTTTATTTTTTATTCCATAATACATGCATGTGTGTATGTCGACATTTGTGAAGAAAGAACACTATTTTCAAACTGATTACTGAACACATTTACTTTACATAGTGATTCTGCATGGATCACTTATTCACCTTTCAAAATTAGATGATATAATTCCTGGTGGTTCCTGTGGGAAACAAGAAAAATAATTATCACATCACGTGAATACAGGGTTCCAGTCTCTGTCTTCGCTCAAATTTACGGATACATAGTGTATATGGGTAAATTTACGGACACATAGTGTATACGGGTAAATTTACGGATACATAGTGTATACGGGTAAATTTACGGACACATAGTGTATACGGGTAAATTTTCGGACACAGAGTGTATACGGGTAAATTTACGAACACACAGTGTATACGGGTACAACCATTTGAACAAAATCGAAAATGGCCATTACATATAAAGGTTAAAGAATAAAGTTTTCATAGCACCAAATAATATATACTAATTATATATAATATAAAATAGTTGTGGTCTTTTTAACCACATATATAGCCACATATAGATAACGAAAGGAAATCAATTAAAATATCATAATTTTTATCAAGGAATCAATCTAGATTATCTTGATTGACTCTTATTTAATTTCATATAAACGTCATACAAATAAATTGATAAAATGCTCGAAGTTCCATGTTCATAGCATACCTTGCCTGTTTACTTCGTACTTTTGAAGCAGATTATCTATCAATTCATTCAGTGTATATATTAATGGAAAACTACTGCTAAATTGATATTGCCATTCGCTAGTTGTTTTAGTCATTATAATTTTACACGTTTACAGCAGTAAATATAACTATACAGAGACAGTACAGTTTACAAGTAGGAAGTTTACTGTATTGTTTTTATCCCTATAAAAGCATTATGACATCCAGTGTATAACATTTATTTACTGTCTGTTTTGAGAGTTATGTGAACGTTACTGTTTATATCGCCGCCTATGATATCATAGAGTGAACATGTTAAATCTTGCTTTTATTTGCTTTGACGTTTCGATTTTCTTTGTTGGAACTGGAAACATTGTTATAAATGTTGAGAGAGAGGTGACTATGTTTTCCCGGCGTATTAACATACTTTTGGACATCTTCTAATCCTGAAGAATGTTTCAAGTGTTATGTATGAACATGATGTAGAAATATTTAGGTCACTTACTGAAACACGTGAATACATATTTCAAACACAATCACTGGTGCATCATCTGTTCAAATATGAGTTATTAGCAAGCATAATGTTCAAAGTTTATCTCAAGACGGACCTCTACATATATATTTTTTAAAAGAAAACTTCTGTTTGTGTGAACGTAAAACAGGAAGAAATTCGTATCAGGCGATATTTTGTCATGATAGGATTTACCTGTAAGTGCGATCTGAGCAGGTAAACACGGCTAACACAAATAAAGTTTTAAAAGGAAACAAAACAAATCGTAAACTGATATTTCAACGAATGACAACGTAAAGGTGTGTATATCCTGAAACTGTAAAAAGGTAAGACAAATTATATATATATATATATATATATTATATATATATATATATATATATATATATATATATATATATATATATATATATGTGTGTGTGTGTGTGTGTGTGTGTGTGTGTGTGTGTGTGTGTTTGCCGGGTATCATTTATAGACACAACACGGACACACACACACACACACACACACACACACACACACACACACACACACACACACACACACACACACACACACACACACATACATATATATATATATATATATATATATATATATAATATATATATATATATATATACACCAGTCAAGTTTAAATTTACATACCACATTGAATTTACAAAGTAAACATTGTAAAGTATAAACGTCAGTGATATAGGTCATCGATACCGATGGTCTTAGTTGCCTTCTCTAAGGACATGGCTCTCTTAAAAAGGCTGTAGATACAAATGAAAAATTGGAACTGACTAATAGGATGTGGATGTTGAAAAGATTTAGAGGATAGTGTCAGGTCGAAGAGTTAGAACTGTTATATTGGAGTAGCTTTTAACTCGGTTCCTGTAATCATGAAGGAGTAACACGTCCTTCCGAATATTTGTCAATTGTTTTGTCCATGTCGATAGTCATTTTCGTACCTCATGAAATTGATCTCAGAATAACTATACATGTATGTGTAGTATTTACATGACTTGTATCTATTTGCTTAGATCCGACACCCTCGGATATATAATTTTGTTGGTTTATATATATATATATATATATATATATATATATATATATATATATATATATATATATATATATATATATATTTCTTATATATATATTATATTAATATATATATATATATATATTATATATATATATATATATATATATATATATATATATATATACACACACACACATCGGGTTTTTTAAGTGTTTTGTTTGCAGCTCAATATTTGTTAATGGAATGATTTACTTTCAGTATTGCCATCAATAACAATAATATTATTAAGTCAATGGTATAAACTTTTACGTATATTGAAATATTAGAGTAATCAAAACTTTGATATAGATGATTGATGTTCATGTCAGTATATTTTTGTGTTTAGATAATTATATACCAATCTAATTCCAATCAGTTCTTGTATCATATAAATCACTGTCGACTAAATAAACTTTTAATTCAGCGACGGTAAAACAAAAATATATTAAGTTGTTTTTTAACGATTGTAAACGAAAGGTAAAAACTCATTAAAGGAATACGAGGTCATTATCTATATCCATAGCTTTAAACATTCCCTTTTTTATATTGGAATTAACTACATGTACATCTAGAATCATCTTAAAGACTTTGTTTTACGTACCATGGTATTTAAATATTTTAGGCATCGTTATTGTAAAATGTACTAACACATGTATCACATTTAAACACTGCTGCTGGTGGACCGTTTGAGTCTCCGAGGGTATACATAAACCTAGTACCTGGTATTTCGGCACCAGTTGTTCATCTTATACTAAAGTAATATTTGGCACTGTTAACACCATTTAAATTCGAAAATTTTCTAAAGGTAAGATAGTCATTTTTTTTTACAGTTGTTACTCTTAGACGGATTTCGGCTATACTTTTAGATATATTATTTGGCCTTGTATAATACCACTATCTTTAGAAAAAAACATACTTTTCAAATTGGAGCTCAACTGATGAAGTCTAATTGACAGAAACGATATCGTCTTGAGCATTATAATGTTGGTATTATGTTTATAATATTTAAAAATGAAATATGGTCAAGTCAGGGTACATAATATTCAATGCCAAATCTTTTAAACAGGAATTTTTTATTACTGTTTATGTTAAGTTTGAATTTCTTCACAACATTTGTATTTTATTTTATATCTTTAAGAGGAGAGCTTTTGAAATAAAATGCTGTACATTGTAAAGTAATTTAAACGCTTGTCGACACATAATGTCATACGAGGAAGTTGTGCATTATTTATCACGTGATAAACTTTAACCTAAAATATCATTGACAAATTTGACAGTGTGTACATTTATATATTTTCAATCTGCATGTGTGTTTGTCTGACATTTTCCACAGTAGTTATTTACCAAACAAAAAGTCAGTTTACAGAAAACTTTCGAATATGACCCCCAATTGACAAACCATATTCATAAAACAAAATAAGAAAAAATCGGAACCAGTCGACAGATAACCTAAAATGTATATTTATATTTGTTGGATAAAGATTTCTGAATAAGATTGCTTTGTATTACAATTATACCCTATTATTAATTCTGACAAATATATATTCGATATACATTTTTTGTTTTATATATATATATATATATATATATATATATATATATATATATATATATATATATATATATATATATATATTAATTACAAGACAAATATGACGAGTATATAATATGCATATACCGGTCTAGTATTTTATTATAACAATTCAAGTGTTTCGGACACTGCAGAAAGGAACATCAATAGGGGACTTTCGAGTTAGCCTGGATTACCGTTATGATCCTGCATTTATTCGCGCCTTCTCGATTTTGTTCCTCATATGTTCTTCCAATCGTATGTAAAGTAAATGGAAATAGTTTTACTTTTAATGCGTTAAATTTATTTTGTATAAAGAAACGCAAGAGACTCTTAAAACATATCACAGTTGGTTATTTAGTTGAACGTGAAATTACTTGAGTGTATCAAGCAGAGAAAAATGTGCGTACAGACCGGGAATCGAACCCAAGACCTTCCGAACACTTGCAGTGCGCTTTGACCAATTGTTCTATGCGGCTATCTATATGTTATCGAACCGGAAATAATGCTGAGCACATTTTTCTAGAATCACGCAACTGACGATAATAAAAGCAGGATTATAACGGTAATCCGGGCTAACTCGAAAGTTCCCTATTCCTTCAATGGACTATGATTCAAAGTCATAGTGATCACACATCCTCACGAATATATTCATAGGCGTAGCCTCCATTGAAAATCTATATTTTGATTTAAAAATTGTCATTAGATTATTAGGGCTGCTCTCCCAGATTTAGTTTTATTGAAACACAAAGTACGACTTTTCACATTACAATTTGTTAAAGTCTCCATGCATGTTAAGGTATTCATCATGAGATTGGAGCAACCGTCAATTCATTAAAACCAACTATACCATTTCCTGTTTTGTAATTTTGGCGCGGTTGAGATGCTCTTTTGATTTTTACGTATTTATTCTAAAGATAAACCGGTATTGTGTTACATTCAAAAGCAAAATGACTTCTCAACCGTATCAACACTTCATTCAAATTGTAACTACCTTAATACTTATCACATGTATGCAAATATTTCAAAAACCAGAGGGATTTGGTATTTGCTTATGTCATGTTAGTATTTTTACCACTTATATGAGTACAGTACAATAACACTAAATGCTGAGTAATAATGTGTTGAATACTGACAACATGATGTACAAGTAGGTACTCAGAATTATAATGAACGTATTATTTACAATGACATGTAACTACAAAACCACTTTAGATTAAGTGCTGTTTATCTACATTATCCAAAATCTTCATTTTTGTGGTCAATTTCAAGTTTTCTTATTTCTTTTTGAATTACGCACGTTAATCTGGTAAGTCATGGTGCATTTTGGAATTTTCTTTGTATGACTTAGTCTTATCCATATTACACTGTCCTGTCTTAAACACTATTTATTAGTGTTTAATAGTGTTTTATAAAAGTTAGGTCATTTCTCAACACTTATTAGATTAGATGATATTTTAGTGGCTGCCTTTGTCATCTGCCTTTTACTCTAGTTTAGTCACACAGTCAACATTTCCTAATGTTTATGGTCGATGTAGTGCCCTGTGTGAGATTATAATGAACCACTTTCCGGCATGTTGATTTTAATGTTAAGAATTGTCGTTTACCGTGAAAAAGAATGGGCGTAATAGGCACAGTGGGCGTGATCGGCCAATGGGCTTGATCGGCCGACATTGGATGTTTAATTAAGTAATGCAACATCTGCAGTATCAAGGGTTCGAGTTTGTTTGGTGTACGGGTTGTAAAGTTATATATTATTCTATGGAGATGTACTACTGTTTGTTTCTTTTTCTTCTGTGTCATCTTTGTAATTTAAATCATATAAACACCAACAACAAAAACAAACAAAGAAACAAACACAAATCTATATGATACCCCGCTTTATAATATATAGAAAAGGAATGTATCTAATATGATTGAAATATAAGACTAGTTACATTAATCCAATGCGGTTTAAAACGATTTATAGATTAATCAACCATAACGCATGTGTATTAAACTTTGTATATCTACTATGCACAATGCATACCACAATGAGCAAGCTCTCTATATGTTGACCTGTAAACACTTATATATATTACTGACAAATACATGCAGCCAATCACGTGCAATTACGTGCGGTGTCACTTGCATCGTGATTTGTTATATCGCACATACTAAATTGAGGTTCAATGATTTAAGAGACATTATTTCTATATGTCAGTTGTATTTGAATCGTTTGTGAAGTGGTATACGTTTATCAAACATACATATAACTGCTAAGTGTTATGTTCAACACGTTTCATTATGCTGGACTGATAATGAATTGAAAAAAAACCCGGCACAAATACACTATAACTTGATATATACAATTTTATATAATTCTTTCCGGCTAGGACTAATTCTTCTGACTTTTTTTTCAGATATACCACAAGTATATAAGGAAAGAAAACATATAAGCTACAGTGAATGCATCATCGTAATCTTACATCAAAATGAATGATTCGACGACTGTGAATGTTTTTGTAAACAATACTGAACACGACAAGACTCTTGAGGTTCTGAATAGAGAGAAGGTTATCGTCCTGTTGCCAGTCATCATCTTTGTAATGATATTCATGGTTATAGGAATTATCGGAAACTCCACAGTATGTTATATATACTATTTTCGCATGAAAAAGACTCCATCACATTATTTTGTGCTGTTCCTGGCGGTTCTTGATTTAATCTCTTGTATAATAGGTATGCCGTCTGAACTCAGCGACTTGTTTCATCCATTAGTCTTTTCTAGTCCAATTGCTTGTAAATTTTTGCGATTTATTCTCTCGTTTACGATAATTTCA
>BROG01000042.1:2102500-2172500 GCA_030159075.1 Atrina japonica | reverse complement strand
TTATTGTTTTTATGACCCGGTTACCGAAATTAAGCCTGGGACTATCGACTTACGAGTCGAACACAACAAGGGATTATTTTAGTGTGACATTTAAAAGTGTATCACATCATCAAAGTGGATACAAAAGCACCACAACGAATTTGATACTATAATCACATTTAGCAAACTCATTTGTAAAGAATATGAGCACCCAACTCAAAACCATTTTCAAATTCGAGCTCAACTAATGAAGTCTTATTGACAGAATATTTGAGTGTTTGTTTTGGCCTGTTTTGTAAAATTTTAAGTTTGGTATTGTTAATGACATGTGATCGTCAAATGTGACCGGCCGACAGGAGATGCTTACTCCTCCATGGCACCTGATCCCACATCTTCATTTCTTGATTGTCCATTTTTACCAGATTTGTACCTATATCTTGGACATCGTAGTTATCTATACCTTGGTATCTGAGACTTTTTATAAATTACAGAAAATGATACAACTATACACCTCAATCAGGCAAAAGTCATTTAAGAATACGAAAAACAAGTGCATAATGTACATGTACAAAAATTGTTTACACCACACAGTGTCAAAACAGAAAAACAATATGTTGTACGATTTCAACATGAGTTTGACATTAATTACTTTTAACAATCACCGTTCATTGATCTAATCTCGTTGGAATTAATGTTTATTATCTATTTATATAGCAATTGTCGAAAACAAAACTATTAAATAAAGATCTATATCATGTTTGACTCTTCAAAATAAGATCTGCAATTGCCATCAGATGATGTAAGACGACTAGTGGCTCTATGTCTAACTGGGTTGCATCTAAAGGAGCACTGGCTGTGTTTTCCAAAACAAACTTCTTAGATGGATGTACAATAACAAGTAAGGGTATACACAGGCATAACTATTTTAATATTCCTATATATTTTGTGAAAATAAATTCAGGTCCAGTGTCGTGTTCCTACACAAATAGTAATGTCGAATAACTGCCAAACTGGGTTTTACAAGCACATTTCACAAAATATACAGGAGTTTAAGAATTATTATGCCTTTGCATATCTCTTTGTTATTGTACATCAATATAAGTAGTAAAAAAGAAAGCATTTGTTTTGGTAAAAACAGTTAATGCCCCAGTAACAATACGCAGAGAAGTAGATATTTAACTCTTATAAATGATCATATTGCCTTTGTAACACATTACTGTGAAATGGAAAGCATGTTCTTCGAATTTTGAGTTGACAATGTCATGCATGCTTTAGAGAGTGTAAACATGCGACAGATTAAGCTGCATTTCTTATATCAGAACATATCTGATGTTACAACGCTCATATATCAAACTTGCATAGATTCGCTCCATGTTCTCTTATTATCTCTTTGTAGTTGCGTTTTAGGATGTCGGTAAATATACAGTATACAATGAATTTAATTGTATGGTAAACTATGTCAAGAATGTAAGTGTTATTGTCCGTAAATTACAATTGATCTAGTCTAATTCATTATATTTCCGTCCTTATACTCTTTCTTATTTCCGGTACAACCTCCAACTGACATCTCTTTTACACCATACTTTACCGCACTGAAAATAATCCTTCGCAGCCGATGTAGAAATAAATTTTACTGAGAAGTCAGCTCTATTTGAATTAATTCTGTGAACCTGTCAATCGACTTCTGCATGGGAACCTATACAAATTAAAAAGGAACAAAGTCCGATTTAATGTTACCAGTTCTTTATTCAAGCAGATCTCGATGGAAAGTGACAAACATTAATGTTCATACAGTGAAAAATAATCAAATACTTGAATAAAATAAAACATTTTATCAAATATGTAACAGATTTTAATAAGTGTTCAAATAGTGAAAAAATGACGATCATAGGTAACATAGAAATCTGAATATAATTAGATATCAACTTCGATTTTTGATAATGTTTTCTAAATAAATTAAGAAATATAAGTTAATCGAAATATAATTTAAATGAAACGTAATTTCAAAATACACCCGAGATTTAACTCAAGCTCACCTGTATTGATTAAAAAGGAACAAAGTCCGATTTAAAGTTAACAGTAAGTGTTCTTTATTCAAGCAGATCTTGATGGAAAGTGACTTTGTCGGGGTCAACTTTCCCAAAAGGACTGCGTTCGGCCAAAATGGGGTAAACGCCCCTATCGGTAGAATTTCTTTGGTGAGCTTGACATCGATAAAGTCGTTTAATAGATTGCCGAAAGTGACGGGTCAATTAAATGAATTCCGAAATAAAGAGAAGATAACCCAAGGCCAAGACAGATTAAGGAATTTTCATTTACAAGGAAATTTCGGGTGTCAAGCTAGAGATTTACCATTTATCGCACAAGAGATCGAGATAAGAAAAATGTAGTCATTATTGTGACATTTTGATTTATCATTCAATATAGAAAATGATACATTTGATATTTTGCTTTTCAAATTACATTAAAAATAAAGGAAAATCCCAAATATATCATAATTTCTTATGTTTTGTTACTTATTCAACAATTTATCTTCAAATTGTTAGATATCGATAACATAAATTTCAAAAATCGATAGAAAAATATTTGAACACAAGATGTACCAAACAATTACGAAAATATAACACACAGGAAAATACAAAATATATAACTTGACTTAAGGAAATTTACATTGAGTATGAAATATATAGCGTGTTATATTAAAATTTTGATATTTATTAATTTAAACATAATATACATAACTATCTTCCCCCTTGCCGAAAGAAGCTTTGGTCCCCAAAACAATAAAATGCTACAGTTATAGTTTCCAGTTATCATAGGTATACAAAAAGAACAAAATACAAGGAAAAGAACACAATGACATATCATATGTTATGGAAGCGTATTAGGGCCACCTTAAATTTTTTATCTCTCGATTTTCCAACTGTAAAGTTGGCTTTTCCAAAATAAAGAATAAAGTTTGAAAAGCCAACTTTAAAGTTGGAAATTCCACGAAAAAAGTCAGGAAAAACAACTTTAAAGTTGGAAAAAGGATATAAAAGTTGGAAATTCCAAGACAAATATTGAAAAAGCCAACTTTAAAGTTGACAAAACGAGAAAAAGGTTGGACATTCCAAAAAAAAAAAAAAAGTTGGAAAAGCAAACTTTAAAGTTATATATATATATATATACACTCAATACAATTTGATACATATTTCACTAGGATTATGACAATAATATGAACGTTATATACATTTACAACAGTAAAAATGGTCAGGTTGTCATTAAATTACTAGGACAAGCTCTTCTTGAAGGAGAAATTGAGATCAATTCACCTTGGCCTAGTGTTAGTGATATTTTAGATTTAGTTGCCATTGGCTTGGGCTGTGTTAAAGGGGCATCATCTCTCTCTCTCTCTCTCTGTTTCTCTGTCTGTCTGTCTGTCTCTCTGTCTGTCTGTCTGTCTGTCTGTCTGTCTCTCTCTCTCTCTCTCTCTCTCTCTCTCTCTCTCTCTCTCTCTCTCTCTCTCTCTCTCTCTCTCTCACACACAGCAGCACAGGCATAAACATTCTTGAATTCCAAAATATTTGTGGAAATTGTTTGAGAACACAGTTTGGCAATTATGCACTTGCGATTGATTCAATTAACATTATTATTTGTATATGCATACCACACTAGACCTGAGCTTATTTTCACAAAATATATAGGAATATAATTTTATGCCTGTGTATAGCTCTTATTTGTCATTATACATCAGGAACAAGTAGTAAAAGTAGACAAAAATCGAAATTATTTTGGTAAACACAACTAATGCCATTTTAAACACTTGAATCGATTTATTAATCATAATCCAAACGATATATATGCTGTAACAATACTGTGTAGGCATTGTGCCCACACAAACTCTATAGCATTATAAGAATACACTGGATATACTTCAGCTGATATTATGTCCAAAATGTCTCAACCCATCAAATCTGCAAATCAAACATAAATGCATAAAAATTACAAATTAATATAAAAATTCTACAAGGTCTCAACAAGAAGTGGAAATCAAAAGGCGTCTGTGACATTATTACTGAAGGAATATTTCCATACCACCCCCGGTAGTTTTGCAAAAGCTTTTTACTGTGCTTTTTAGTACATTATACCTTAACAAGGTGAACATTTAACTTTTGCATAAACAAGTGTTTTGTAATTACTTGATTACTTGAACATAAAGGCAAAGAAGATGTTTCACAGATTGTCGTGTTCTGGTAAATTTCTCATTTTCGTTCAACCTGATTGAACGTAATAACATCGATTTATATTATAATACTTTTTATACAAATAATAAAAAAATATGTAATTCTACTCTTTTCCTCCTGTGGTTCAGATAGTCTATATCAGGAACATGCAAAACATCTTAGCCGTATATCTCTACTTCACCACTGTGTATCTTAATTGGGATGGTGATTTTTAAAACAATTCAATGTTATTTTCCAGTTCATAGAAATATGTACACAATGAAAAATAATGAACAAATGAGATTCTGTTGAAGAACATTTTTAAGTGTACGCCTCGGTTGTTGAATCACTTCCCGACACAAACACTTATAAAATATGCTCATTGTTCCTTACTGTCGCTTCTCTTCAACCAGATAGAAGGCCTATATATATATATAGAACATTTTAAGTGTACGCCTCGGTTGTTGAATCACTTCCCGACACAAACACTTATAAAATATGCTCATTGTTCCTTACTGTCGCTTCTCTTCAACCAGATAGAAGGCCTATATATATATATATATATATATATATATATATATATATATATATATATATATATATATATATATATCGTAATTAAATTATTGTAATATAATTTCGGTTTAAAGCTCTTTTACTCTATTACAGTTGACGTCTGCAAATGAATCTAAATAATAAAAAAGTGAAAACATGATATATGTATTCCTTATAGAAATACATTTCTAATTAATATAGCGTTTTAGAATTGTATCCCTGATGAAACAAATACATCTAAATAAATAAATAAATGTATCAAACGTATCCTCAGTAAATAAACTTTCAGCTCTTGATTTCTATATGAAATTGACAAAATCACACTATGAAGTCTAACAATTATTATAATCATAAATCCAAAGTTGTAATACCCAAGACGATCTTTCTGTTGATTATACTACATCAGTTGAGCTCCAATTTTAAACAGATTTTCTAAAGAGAAAGTGGTATCACATAAGGCCAAATAATAAATCTAAACGTAAATAGCCAAATTCCGTCTAAGAGTATATACTGTAAAAAGATGGCTATCAATGCGAAATATTACTTTAGAATTCTTTTTTTTTATTCATGAAACAAGTTCCTTTCGGTGATAGTTGGGCGCTGCCATTAGTGGGTACTGATTTCGACGATTACTTGATGTAATATATATAATGTTGGGCACACAATATAGCCCAAACAAAACACGTGATTTCCATTGCTTACTGTCCATACTTGGAGTGATAGGCAATCTATCCAGCCCACTATGTAATGGTATTAATGTGATGGAACTTTTTAATTCTAACGTAAGACGTAAACGAAGTCACGGACACCGTTCTTACAACCGACCCTACATACATGATGTCACTTTTTCATCTCTTTTACCTTACGTTAACATAAAATTAGGTCTTCATCACATTCGCAGCAAACTTTATTCTGTTCCTTTTACTAATCTCAATAAACTTTTTGAAGAAGCAAGAATGAACCCCTACACGGATTCTTCAACCCCAGAATACATACTGAACTCCATTATAATGGACATAGCTTATCACAGACTGTTTAAGCCTGCACGTGTTAGAAACGATGACTGTTCTGAACAGAAACGTCTTTTCCTTAAACTTAAATTTACAAATAAAGGCATCGACGCTTTAAACATTGGCAATGTTCTAAATCACAAAAAAGTTCAATCCTGTATTCCACCATATTTTAAACTGAAGACCACGCCTTGCATTTCATATAGCTATACACCTAGCATCGCATCCAAGCTATTCAATTACAAACAGGTTTTGCAGTGCCTAGACATCAACCATCTTCTAGACAACACTGTCACATGTTCATGTGCTTCATCTCCTTTCAAATACAATTCTATCGGGCATGTAATTACCGGCGACGTTTCTAATGTTGTAAATGAAAGCCTCAAAAATCTTATTTTAAGGGGCCCTAAATACCGAGAAGCCCGTTCCTTTAATTGGCGTCAGAATTTCAGTTTAGTTATGGATTCTGTCGAAGAGTATGCCAGGCGATGGGCCAAACATGAAGACGTAGAACCAGACATTTTGTCTGAATGGCTGAAAAACCATACGATGGTTGATAAAATCTGGTATTCGAAAACTTAAAGGGACTATGAAAACACGTTATCCCTCTGTATTTAATGATCCAGAAGTAGTAACTGAACTGGATAGGTTACATGACCAATATGTACTGGTACCAGCAGACAAAGCCTCAAATAATATAGTTTTTATTTGTAAGGCACATTACTATAATTGTTTATTAGAAGAACTTGGGTTTAATACGAATTCTGGTAATCCTACATACACACGTAGCTCACTTTCAAAGGACGAGATCCTTCAAAATCACGTATCCGTATTACGCTCATTTGATATACCTACAACCGATACCGATTTCGAGCTACCATATTTATATTGGATACCTAAACTTCATAAAACCCATATAAGCAAAGGTACATAGCAGGATCCAGCAAATGTTCTACCAAACCGTTATCTTTGCTCCTTACCAAGATATTGACAGCCGTTAAGGAGAAACTTCAACAATACTGTACAGTTGCTTATTCCAGAAGCGGTGTAAATCAGATGTGGATACTTAAAAATTCTAAACAGCTTTTAGAAAATTTGAAGGCACACAATTTTTCTCGAATTCACAGTATCAAAACTTATGATTTCTCTACTCTTTACACTACTATTCCACATGAAAAATTAAAAGAAAGACTTTTCACCATCATAGACAACTGCTTTTTCACTAAAGGTGGTACCCGAAAATTTAAATATCTAGTGATTGGATATCAGGATACTTATTTCGTCAAACACCACTCTGATTCTATACATAAATATAATGAAGTTGATATTAAAAACATGCTGGAATTTCTAATAGACAATATATTTGTAATGTTCGGAGACGTGGTCTTTCAACAAACTGTCGGCATTCCTATGGGAACCAATTGTGCTCCTTTATTGGCCGACCTGTTCCTTTATTCATACGAAGCAGACTTCATTCAGAAACTGCTGAATCAAAAGAAGAAAAAGTTAGCGGTGTCCTTTAATTTGACATTTAGATATATCGACGATGTTTTGTCAATTAATAATGACAATTTTCATACATATGTCAATGCGATATATCCCAGCGAACTAGAAATTAAAGATACAACAGAATCAAGCACACACGCTTCATACTTAGACATTTTACTTAATATAAACACAGACGGGGAAATTAGCAACGAAGCTATACGATAAACGCGAAGATTTCGGCTTTCCCATCGTCAATTTTCCACATTTAAGTAGTAATATCCCTCAGTCACCCGCATATGGAGTTTATATTTCACAAATGATCCGATATGCCAGGGCGTGCACAACATATGAAGATTTCATATACAGAGGTAAACTACTCACTGACAAATTATTGACACAGGGATATCGAAAACCGCGTTTAATGTCAACGTTCCGCAAGTTTTACGGTCGGTATAATAGTCTTGTTTGCGACTACTCTGTTTCACTAAGTGAAATGTTGAGTTGCCTTTTCGTTGGCGGTTGTTGAGACGTCTGTACCAATTGTGACGAGGATACACTCCTCACGTGTTTTACTGGACTTGACTGTGGACTCACGGCGGGTGTGACCGGTCGACAGGGGATGCTTACTCCTCCATGGCACCTGATCCCACCTCTTGGTTTCCAGAGGTCCGTGTTTATCCATTTTTACCGGATTTGTATCTATGTCCTGGACATTCTATTGATTAATGCTTTGGTATCTGAGATTATTATATTTATCGTGTTATTGAATTTTTACCAAATGAGGAATAGGTTATGTTGTAAATTTTGAATTTACTGGTTGGTGTAAATACAAAATTTACACCATGAATTTTCGTTTTTGGAGCATGCTGGTAGAAAAAATATAATTACCCACTTCCGTCCAGTGCATTCTCAAAGATATTATGTCTGGATGAAGCAAATGTATAGTTTTATACTTGTGTGCGTTTACATACAAGATACAAATAAACAAACGAAGATAACCAAGTGTCAAGGAAGCAGGTGCGATTTGCGGTAAACAGCTTTGCATAGATAACTGTATTTATTTCATGCCTAGGATAGTATGTTCATGTGTTTAAATCACAATAAATGTAGGTTATTTTCGTATTTGCATTTTATTTGTATTTTGTATTAAATTTTTGTAGAGTTGATTAAAATGCCGTCGACAACAGCTTCTTCTGCAGTAGATGTAGTAGTCAATCTCTCCATGATTAAATATCCTTGACTGGAGGGTAAATTATAACAATCCAGTAGAATCTGCTAACGTTTTGCTCATATTAAATATTTCCATTTGATCGAACACTTTTTTAATTCTTCCTACGCTGTAATGTAGGTCATTCTGGTGCGAAGGGTACGTCGTAGTTCTGAAATATGGAACAACAGGTAAGATCAATAAACGTGGTAGACGTATAAAATGAACGTTCGTTTTTTCAAAACTTAATCTGGTTCAAAAATTAATTAGCCCTACATTAAACATAAATAGACTGTATCAAACAATAGCCATGTTTACATCAACGAGACTCTTTAATTCGGCACGTGTTGTGATGGGGGAGATAACTCTATTAATCAAATCTATACTACAATACCGTAACTGAATTTATATTTTTCTTGTTGAAAGAGAAGCGGGTTATTTTTAAATGACATGTGTTAACAGTTTGAAAATGATCTGTGTTTATTTCAAAAGGCTTTGTTCAAATAAACACACATGCAGTATATTAGGCTTTATATATCGCTGCTAATATTATACACTTATATAGATCTGCTCAGATACAATATAGTATTGTAACGTGCCGAGCGCATCACATCGGATTGTCACCCATCCAGATGCTGACCGCGCTCGCCGTTGCTTAACTTCAGTACATGGATATAAACGCTAACCGTCCAGCCACAAAAGCTAGCCGATGGACTAGACAGTTATTCCGCCTATATCCATGACTGTTACATTACCCCCTCCGACGACAAGCTTCGTCCCGAAGCTTCTTGGGTTCAACTTGAAATCCACAGCTTACACTATGCCCTTCAGCTGTATCTCCTGGATTTCAGATCTCTACTCTGCCACCAATTGTAACGTGCCGAGCGCATCACATCGGATTGTCACCCATCCAGATGCTGACCGCGCTCGCCGTTGCTTAACTTCAACGCTAACCGTCCAGCCACAAAAGCTAGCCGATGGACTAGACAGTTATTCTGCCTATATCCATGACTGTTACAGTATAAACATGTATATATACTCATATACAATATTGTATTTGTTATATCTATACATATATATATATACTCAGATACAATACAGTAACTGTAATATCTATACACATCATTAGTTATACTCAGATACAATGCAGCAATTGTAATATATTTACATGTATATCCAGATATATATATATATATATTGTATCTAAGTATTGCTGTATTGTATCGGAGTATATTTGTATATACATGTAAATATATTACAATTGCTGCATTTATTTATTTATTTATTATGGTATAATACAGTAACTCTTAGAGACAATGCAGTAATTTTAATATTCATATACTCAGATATATTCATATTCAGTATTTATAATATCTATTATACACATAGATATACTCAGATACAATATCGTAACTGTAATATCATACACAGACTAGTAAATATACTCAGATACAACGAAATAACTGTAATTGCTATGTATATAGATACGAAAACACTCATTTCAAAATACAGATTGTATATCAAATTAATTTTATACATAACTACCTCCTAAATCATTGGTCTGAAGTTTTGGAAAAAAAAGTTTTAACTAAACCAGAAACGAGGGTAATTATTTTTTAAGAATAATTTATTCTTTATTTTGAAACAATTTGTCATATTCTTTTTAAACGCTATGTAATTACATGTATTTATTCTAGTGTTTTAATTTGCTAACAAGCATATCATGATTGTAAAAATAAAATAAACCTGTTTTGTTATTTAGGGTGCATCTTGAAATAAATTTACTGCTTAGATCAAGAAAAGTTTGGTTGTCAGTCATAGATAAAACACATTTTGAACTCATCTCCAATGTTTTACATAGAAGATAAATTTTGTCTTTTCGGGGAATTCTGATCCATATATCTGATACAATGCAGTATTGTCGTTACTGCTTAGCCGTGTATTATTCGCTTTATCATATGTACCTCTACTCTGCGTGCATTCATTTGTGAACCATACTTAGTGTTTATCTTTCGACAGCTAATTCTTTTAATAATATTCCAACTACGTATTCAGCATATTCAGTACATATTTTACCGATAACCTTGTATGTGCAATTTTAAAATATTTCAACATATTGCATATCACTAATGGATGAAATATCAATTTCATTATACACTTGGACACGCATAGTTTCCAACTTGTTGTATGTAATAAAAATCCCTATACACAAAGTCGTCCAAGCTGTATTTAATTTCATGTTTTAATTATCTGGAAATCTATCGAAATATACATGTAAGACCCTTTGGTAAAATTATAAATTTCCTTATTATTTTTAATTTTGTCAAATATACTGACTCTGTCTATCGTGATTTAAAGTCGATAAAGAAAGCTAAAGTAGCTAAAAAACAGAAAGACCGATAAAAACAGTCATCCAAAAGTTCCCATCTTTGAGGGGGATACATGAAACTTAATTGTCCGTGTGGTTTTTTTTTCAGAGCAAACTATGTATTCAAAGCCCACTTATGTGTTATCCAATGAGACTGTCTCCAGGAGAAGATATAAAAGCGGTACTGCTTAAATTTGTAGGTGAAAATGATTTGAAGTCAGCATTTGTAATTTCCTGTGTAGGCAGTGTTACAAAGGCAGTTTTGAGAATGGCCAACAGCATAACGGTAATATATTTACCTGCTTTTCTATATATATTTAACAGGCAACACCTTCAAAACATCATTTCTTGATTACCATGTTAATGGAATATTTAAATCATTGAATATGTGCATGTATATTTGCGCATAGTCATCGTGCGACAAAAGATGAAACAATATGTCGCTTGCAATTAAAGCAAAAAGAACACATGGTATTGATATTCATAGGCGTTCTGTTAATTTGGCCTTTATTGTTTTTTTTTTTTTCGTTGAAAAATTGGGTTTAGGCATTTCTCCAGGGAAAATAAAAAAAATGGAATTTGAAATAATTGAAAATTTATTTTTCAGATAAAAACCTACACAGGGCATTACGAAATTGTATCCTTAGTTGGAACGCTGTCAGAAGGAGGACATCTGCACATATCGTTAAGTGACTCCGAGGGAAATGTTGTAGGCGGACACGTCTATGGGGAGCTTATTGTGTACACTACCGCAGAGATAGTTGTTGGGGAATGTTGTGCCGCTGTAATGAAAAGGAAACCAGATCAACAAACCGGATATGACGAACTAGTGGTGTCACCAAGATAAATAATTGCAACAACCGATGAACACAAATCATTTATGTTACAAAGTTTTAATTCATTTCTTTTTCATTTGTATTCTTAAAATCTTTATACTTTTTAGAAGTGACTTTCCCCTTGCTACGGAGTTTCCATTGTTGAGGGGTTAGAGTAGGTCATGGGGTAGGAAAAAGCGAAGCAACATCGTCTAAACGATATGTGAATTCCCTATATAAGATGTATAAATCCTGTATAAAAGTTTCGTATATTTAACTTTTTATTTCTTTGTTTTACTTCAATTTTCAGTCTATATAGGAATGTTTAATATATAAAAATCACAGATACCAAAGTATTAACCGCCAGGAAATGGTATGCGCATATGGTGAATATTGGACACACATCCAGAGGTAGGATCAGGTGTCATGGAGGAGTAAGCATCTCCTGTTGACTGGTCACATCCGCCGTGAGTCCACAATGGGGTTTAGACGATTTAACGACTAGTCTACTTTCAAACAACATTTCAGTTACTGTCCTGGCGACTAACTTCAAAAATGAGAAAATCTTCGATTTTTCAAATTCACTAGAACATGATGATTTGAAGTTTGAAATGTCATAAATAATTTTCGACATTTTGGGGATAATTTAGTAATATATTTTTCAATTCCAAAATCCTGTTTGAAAACTTTGTAAATGTACGAAACAGACTTCATTTAGAAGCTTCTAAATCAAAAGAAGGGAAAGCTAAAGGTGGCCTTTACATTTAGATATATCGAATTTTATTAATAATGACAATTTTCATACATATGTCAATACGATATATCCCCACGACCTAGAAATTAAAGACACAACAGAATCAGGCACACACGCTTCCTATTTTGGACATTTTACATACTTTAGACACAGACAGGAAATTAACAATCAGGCTATACAACTATTGCGATGATTTCGGTTTCCCATCGTAAATGCCGAGGTTAGGATATTGCTCCCATGTTTCTTATACCAATGGTACCATGTTCCCATTTTTGGGAAAATCTCTGGTAAATCAAAAAGTGGGCACATGATAATCATAATCGTCCCAATAAAGCATGAAATCCCGGTTGTTTACGTATAAATCGGTTTGCTCTATTTAGTAGCCGCATTGATCACTTACCATTTTTTCATCCACCGCAAATACATTTAAACCTGTAATATAGGCCTACAAATAGGCCTAAATATATATATTTTCTTTCAAACAACTATGATAAGTTTTCTGAGCAAATGACAGCGAATTCAAAAATTATAATAATGTAAACTATCAACATAAAAAATGGCTAGTTAACTGTAAAACAAACAGAAAGCAGTAATCCTTGATAACACCTCTTCCTCTTTTCTGAATTATAACACTGGTGTTCCACAAGGATCAGTACTAGGTCTATTTCTTTTTCTGATTTTTTATAATTGCTCTCTGCATTTTGCTGATGATACTTCATATCAATCCTCAAATCGGTTTTGTATCGACATTGAAAGTGCTCTCAGTGAACTACTCACTGACAAATTATTGACACATGGATATCGAAAACCGCGTTTGATGTTAACGTTCCGCAAATTTTACGGTCGGTATAGTAGTTTTTGCAATTACTCTGTTTCACCGGGTAAAATTTTTCGTTGGCGGTTGTTGAGACGTCTGTACCAATTGTGACGATGATTCGTCCCTCGCGTATTTCATTTATACTTGACTGTGGATTCACGGCGGGTGTGACCGATCGACAGGGGGTGCTTACTTCTCCATGGCACCTGATCCCACCTCTTGGTTTCCAGAGGTCTGTGTTTGTCCATTTTTGCCAGATTTGTATCTGTGTCCTGGACATCCTAAAGATTTATACTTTGGTATCTGAGATGTTTTTTATTAGAATACATGAATGGTACAAAATTGATTGGTAAAATGTATTCGGGTTACTACTAGCAGCGATATATGAAGCCTTGTTTACCTTTTTGTTAGGTTTTATATATAATTGTTTATACTTTGGTATCTGATATTTTTTATATTGCTCCTACTATATCCATGAACACTCTTTAAAGTAATATGAGCTGTCGTCGATAATATTTTACATACAGATTTTATCTCGTTTACATCAGAAAAAGATCTTCTATTGGATAAAAGAACAAATGCATGCTTATTCGTCTTATTGTATTAGAATAATTAACTTGCCAAACGTTACCCTTTGTAATATAAAACATCTCAGATATCAAAGTATAAATGTTTAGGATGTACAGTATATACATACAAATCTGGTAAAAAGGAGTAATCATCCCCTGTCGACCGGTCACATCCGCCGTGAGTCCACAGTCAAGTCCAAATGAAATACGCTAGGAACGAATCCTCGTCACAATTGGTACAGACGTCTCAACAACCGCCAACGAAAAGGCAATTCAACATTTCACCTACAGAGTAATCGCAAACAAGACTATTATACCGACCGTAAAATTTGTGGAACGTTGCCGTTAAACGCGGTTTTCGATATCCCTGTGTCAATAATTTGTCAGTGAGTAGTTTACAACTGTAATGTTCATATGTTGAACACGCCCTGGCATATCGGATAATTTGTGAAATATAAACTCCATATGCGGGTGACTGTGGTATATTACTACTTGAATTTGGAAAATCTGAAATCGTCGCGTTGTTGTCAATTATCCGTCTGTGTCTATAGTTAGTAAAATGTCTAAGTATGAAGCGTGTGTGCTTGATTCTGTAGTATCTTTAATTTCTAGTTCGCTGGGATATATCGCATTAACATTACAAATATATTGTCTATTAGAAGTCCAAGCATGTTTTTCTATATCAACTTCAGTGTATTTATGTGTAGAATTAGAGTTGTATTGGACAAAATAAGTATCATGATAACCAATCACTAGATATTTAAATTGTTGGGTACCACCTTTAGTGAAAAAAAAACCAGTTGTCTATAATGCTAAAAAGTCTCTCTTTTCATTTTTATTATGTGGAATAGTTGTGTAAAGAGTAGAGAAGTCGTATGTTTTGATATTGTGAATATGAGGAACATTGTGTGCCTTCAAATTTTTATAAAAGTTGATTAGGATTTTTAAGTATCCACATCTGATTTACACCGCTTCTGGAATAAGAAACTGTACAGTATTGCTGAATTTCAATCCGTCATCGAAAATACTCTAGACGATCGTTTCTGTCAAACAGATTTCGAATTTGAAATAGATAAAGAGTTCCGACAGAGAAAGTGGTATACTAAAAAACAAAGTATTGTCCAATTCACATAAGATGGCGGGGCGGAGTAACCTTTTTGATTATCGTGAGGATGATTCTACTGACTTTTCGGTTATGACAACCTGCACGTGGATAATCTCTTATACGGAAGCCGGATAGTGCCATGATAAAATTGAAAACTTTCTCGTAATTACGAGAAAGTTTTCGAGAAAAGTTTCTCGTTATTTCAAGAAAGTTTCTCGTAATTACGAAATAGTTTTAGAAATTTTTAGATTTTAAAATGGCACTATCCGGCTTCCGTACTGCTATGTATGATGACAAGTAGGAACTCTGATTACTGTAGTCAGTGCAGGGGCGGTTCCGGATTATTTGAAAGAGGGGTTGAGAATTTTTATCATTACGAAATGCGAGCATCGATGGTATGTGCCTTCAGAGGCAAGGGGTCTGGACAGATTTGAAGTTTTACAAGGGGGTACAGCCCTGCTCCTTAAATCTGTCAATGCAGTGTAATTTTAATGTTATGTTTTATAACATTACATTTACTCGTCCAGGTCAAGAAAGGGTTCAGAAGACTCCACCCTGCTAGGTTATTATATGGATTTAACTATACAAGTTCCTGTTGAAAAAAAATCGAGGCTGTTTAGGGTTTTAATTTTTTTTTCAAATTCCAATGCTACCGGTGCAAGATTCTACGAACTATTCACGTATAAATATTTTTAAAGTTCAAAATATGGCTCTAAAATAAACCACCAAACAATGGATACAAGTTGCAAATAAAAAGAAATATTTAATGCCAGTTTCTTTGAACTTGAGTTTTGTCCTCCAGTACATCATCTCTGGCTGACTCTGATACCGACGTATATTTCAGTTAGATCTAAAAGCGTAAAATTTAAAGGTTTTCAAGGCTTTTATTTAAAAAAAATAGTCACTACGTCTTAAAAATAGCGACTTTCCAAAATATAAAGTTTCACCAAAAGTCCGTTACAACACGCTTTTAAATGTGTAGACTGTCCGTATTTGTAAACATCCGGTTGTGAAAATGAACCAATGAAATTATTTGTAACAAATACATTCAATATGGAAGACAAGGGAACCTGTAGCTGAAAGATACGTGGCAACACTTTGAATAATGCACGTATTTGAGAGTTATCTGAAATAGTTGACGATTATTTTTGGTAAGGTTTAAGGATGTTTCAAACGATGTATACAAATATCGGCGTTTGGTTTCATACATTGCCCATAGCAAGTCTGTTTTAAGGGTAATAACAACGACAAACATCTTCCGTTGTTGGCTTTATGGTTTACCGGCTAGGCCTGACAATTTGCAGTAGCTTCACTCTGATTAGACTAATGTCAAGGTAATGACAATCGCAGGTTACTATCTTATTACTTTCGTTGACTCTTCATTGTAGGATAATGGCATGAATCAGTATGTTATGTATAGCGTCTATAGTCCAAGTCATGTTATAGTCTGAGTCAGACTAGGATTAGCTGTGTCCACTAGTTTGGGTCCAATACCGAAAACAACAAGGAATTATCGAAAACACCGGAAAAAGCTCCGAAACACCGATATGAAAAATAATACATAGGTAAGGTAAACCTATGTAGAGGTTGAAAGCATTCATCAAGAGTTTTGGCAGGGGCAACACGACAAAATCCCCAAAGGGATTAATTTTCAGTGTGTTTATCAAGTAGATGTCCCAGTCATTCACACATTGTTCTAAATAAAATATTGAGTGGCTGACTGTTTTAAAACTTAAATGGAATCTATGTGTCATTTATTAGTCATGAATTAAATCCAGCATTATGTTTTATGCTATATATATTTTACTCTATCCCAGCATATCTATCACTTCGTGCAGTTCACATTAACCAAATAATGGATGCGCTTCATGATTGTCTTCAATGTACAACCCTAGTCGTTTTGGCCTAGTCTAGGTCTGCAAAATGTTTGCTTGTGCATTATTTTATTACCTTATTTGCAATGCGCTTTTAAGAAATGGCTTTGCATTTCCGACATTTTATTTATGCCTGGCGCAATTTCCTGATGTGAGCAGAATTTTTACCATTAGTAGTACAGGTCCCTGGATGTAGTAGGAATAAGAATGTGAGCTTCTCTACAGAAATGAGGTCTTTGCCCTCTATAAATCTGACAAACAACTTAAATATTATAGATATTAGTATTTGGATCCCTTGAAGTTAGATAAAGTTTTACAGAAATTTGATGCATTTGAAAGAAGTTATTTTGATATTTTGATACACAAGTCGTGCCGATGAATTCTCTTTGACACAATAAACATTAACTTCATACATTTTATATTCAACTTGTGTTAGATGCATACTGGTATATTAACACAAAGTCTTGTTGTATTTCTGAATAAAAATGCAAAAAATTAAAAGGATTTACATAATTCGAGTCGAATACGCATCTAGATGTCAAATCTGAGCTCAATGTGTGACTTGTGTATCGGAAATAATATTGTAATAACCTCTTTGAAATGCATCAAAATTATGTTAAACTTTACAGTACAAACGTGGTGTTTATTCTGTCAAACGCTCTACACCGTGAAAATGATGACAAAAAACACCAAAAAACACCGTGATTCTCTTTCTCACTATAGTGTAAACATACGCAAAATTTCACTCTACACTATGGCGGCATATTTCTTTGACATCGAGAAACTCCGTGTGACACCGTCAGCTGAAGCGTTTTGGATTAAACTTCTCCATGGGGTGCCTAGATTTATTAATTATTACTACAGCCTCGCACCCTACAGCTAATAAACAAGATGTAAATCCATGTCTTGTTAGACAGAATATCAGAGTCGCTTCGGTGATGTCAAGTTCAGTTGTACCCTTGCATGCATATACATAAACTCTGCCCTTCACTACTACTAAAACGATGACATGAAACACTGAAAGTTACAACAACTTCTTTTCTGAGAGCTTTGAAATTGATTTGCTAAATTATCCCAAGCAGACCAAGGACGCTTGATGTTCCGATCATCGTTGGCTGCATGCCAAACTTTGACCTTGATAGTAACTGTTGATCAGTCTTGAAAAAGAACTTCTCAGATTAACTTTACTCACATTTGATTTCCGACAGAAATTACACAATTATCATGTATTTCATAGGTGACACAGTGGTGTAGTAATACGTAAATCTCTCTCTCTCTCTCTCCTCTCTCTCTCTCACACACAAAATCGAAAATGTTGACAAATAGCTTAATATTTTTAACTGTTAACTTCAACTAGATTTTTCATTGTTTATTTTATTCAAAATACAACTGACAGAAACATGACTCTAAAACTTTCAGTGCTCACCTGAAATTGACACCAGTCCAGTACGATCGATTGTTTTAAAAAGTAATACAGTCCGGTATTTCAGACTTACTATTTTATCAAACATTAAAAAGAAATGGTAACATTGTATAATTGTGGTGATAGTTGATTCACATACATGTGTATCTTCGAGTCTGTGGCTGAATACACAAGTGCAAAAGAAGTATACAAGTTATCTCCCTCAATTTCATAAGAGGGATATAAAAATCAGGTGTGAAATGTTGCATCTCTTTTTCAAAAGATTTTTTTAATTTATGTAACCACATCAATAAAGATGCATATCTGCCCTTATATTTATTTTCAAAACTCAATAATTTTTAAGTAAATGATTTTAAGACATTTGGAAATGACAAAAAATGGAATTGACATGGATCACCTTTTAATTGCGTCAGTGTTATTTAACTGGTCGTCGACGTGTCTCCGTTGAAACAATACTACTGGCATGCTACTACGATTTAAAAACTCGTTTTAGTCAAGTTTTACAGATATTTATAGACATGTAGAATTATTGCCAGCAACTTGATCCCAGATGAACCGGCGATATATTACGCTTATTATATCGGTAATAAATTTCTATTATTTTTGTCTTTAGAATATAACTTCTTTGTGTGACTTAAACGTAAATACTGGCACTGCCCTTTAAAAAACAGGATGCCCCAAAAAGTTAACACTCAAGAGATTAACTGCCGAGGTAAACTTGTTACGCACGGACGATTTTTATTGCATATTGAAGTGTCAAGTCATTCATGTTGATAGATAATCCTTTACACTATTTTTCACGGTGTGATAGTGTTTTTCTGGTGTTGCACACCAAAAATCACCGTACCGTACCGTGTTTCACTCTACACCAAGTAGAGTGTTTGACAGAATAAACACCATGTTTGTACTGTACATTAAGGAACCAAATATAAATATTTTTAATAATTAAGTTGTTTGTCTGATTTATATCGGTGTCTTCGGTGCCTTTTCTGATGTTTTCGGCAAATCGTTATTGTTTTCGGAGTTTTCGGTAAACTAGTTTGGCCGATTAAGATAAAATGGTTGATATCTACCTCTTAAATTTAACGTAGCGGTATTCGGTGCATACTGAGTAATCTATCTTTGTCCATGACAAATAAAAATCAGTCCATTTTATTATAGATATTCGCACTCAAATTCCCCCTACTTTTGCAGTGGTGATTGCTGCCGTCTGAAAGCAGAAGTGAAAGAAAGAGAACGTTTATTGGTCATACTGATATAGCCTGGCTGATTGATTGACAAAGTATGATTGGACCAAGATCCCAGGCTAATACTAGATGAAATCATTTGATAGACATTTTTTCAGAACTTTTTTAGTATTATCATACTAAACACATGTTTTTGGAACTTTCCAAAATATTATCATATTGTATTGTGAAAAGAAAGGTTGCTGTTAATACAAAATCATTGATTCCTTTCGAAAATACTATATTGGTAGTTATTTCCCTTCATATAACTCTTTTGTCAAGAGAGGTGTGAGTATATATGACATGACCCTAGATGAACTAAGGCAATGCCTTGAAAGAGAGTGCAGCTTCTTGTTTTACAAATGTGGGAGAAAGCATTCATCAGGAATATATTCAACCTCAGTAGTGCAACATCTTTCCCTCTAAATGACGTAACAGTTTAATTATGATGTCAAATATTTAGGACATAATTTGCAGTTCCAGTGTTACCATGAACTTAGTCTGCAAAATCTTTGCTAGTACAGTAGTAAAGTGCCTCTTGTCAAAAAGTTGATTTTTCAATGTTCATCAGTAAAGTTAATAAGACTATAGTTCAGTATTGCATTTTGGGTAATTTCCAATCAATAAGTTTGCTTCATTCTCAAAAATAAATACACATGGTACAATAATAGTCTGAATGCTCCGAAACATGATAATTTAATTTTACATTCAGTTTGAGCAATAAACAGTCCCTTTCTTTCACCTCCACTTGTCAACTTCTTCAGAACGCTGCCATTACTCATGCAAAATTGTCATAGGGTTAATTTCAGTGTGAAAGTCTTGGAGAGAAAGGATTAATTTCATGTTGTTGGCTGCTGGAATGGATAATTTACTCAGAATACCTAGAATACCGCTAAGTTAAAATTAGAAGGTACATGTACATTGTAAGTATCAACCATTTTGTTTTAATCAGCCAAAACCAGTGGACACAATTAATGTGACTTAGACTGTATAGTCCTGTAGTGTTTGGACATAAATTCACATTGTGCTGCGTTATTTTTTTGCTGATTTAAAAGATACTGGTAAATGATATTGGCACTTTAGTGCAAGTCAGACTTATCATGAGATAGGAAATTTAAAAGTTTATTTGTAATGCAATTGATTTTCTTAATCTTAAAAAAAATGTGCCGATGTCAGTGGCAAATAAAAAAGTAGACCTATCACCTATAGGTGGTTCTCCTATCGGACTATCCTATATCATTTACATAGACTGTTTTCCTCGTTCCAATCTATGAAAATACTTTTCATATGAGAATCTCTGTTAGCCCTGCTATGTCAATAAATTAGGTTATGTGAGCAGTCATTATTTTCTCCTGACAAAAGAGTGATGAAGGGGAATAACTACCAATGACATTTAGCTATAATAAGATAATTTTATCCTACATTCAGTCTGATAAAATAAATGCTCCCCTTCTTTTACCTTTTACATTTTACCTTTTCTAGCTTCAACAAATGACCACCATGCATCATATAATTTTGTTGTAGAGATAATATAATTGCAAATATATCGAACAGAAAGGATTAATTTCATTTGTTATGGGCATGGGTATTTTACTCAGTTGTGCTAGAATACCTGTAAGTTAAAATTAACAGGTAAGGGCTAACATTGCGCAGGTAAGTATCAACAATTTTAGTCTAATCAGCAAAAACCTCTAGCAAAGCAAAATGAGTAAAATTTTGATGTGCCAGTGTCGTTGCTGATTTAATAAAAATATTAACACCAACATTTTAATGTTAACACATAGATGATATATGTACAAACATTGAAAAGTGACAGAGCTATGTCAGAAGCTATACACAGTAGAGTGTATACAACATTTCACAGTTCGTATTAATACATGTAGGTACATGAAGCCTATGTGCACATTTTAAAAATTATTCTTTAAGGTCTAAGTTTGTCTCTGCATAGGTTTTTATTTCAAAATCACATTTTCCTTTTCTGTCAGGGTTTTCACATACCTTGAAAAGTGCTTGAATATAGAGTTAGTCCTTAAAAAGTGCTATAAAAATACATGTACCTGAAAATTGCTTGATTTATTTCATCATAGTTATTGAATTCGACTTTTTGCAATTTGCATGTTTATTCATCATGAAAGACACTAAAATAATTAACTTCATTATGTAGATGCTTCACCCATTATATTCCATTTGAGTGAAACGTTTTTGTGATGTTTTGCTGGAAATGTTTAGTGTCTAGTGGGGTTCTAAGCTGTATTTTGAGGACTACATATTGAAAGTGAAATAACCTTTCTGAGTTTTATTCTTTTTAATTTTTTCACTTTGGATTGGTTTATAAGGTTTGAATGATAGCTTAAACATACCAGGGCTCACCCTGTCAATAGCCAATGTAGTCATCTTAACTTTTCAAGATTGGTAAAAAAAATTGTAATTGGCTAATGTTCTGGCTAATATTTGTGGTCATGTTTGATTCAAAGAAAAAAAAATAACACCATCACAGACAACTACTGTTATGTTTTACAGTATGCAAAGGATGAGTGAGGGCATGCTTGATGGGTAACAATGAAATTTTACCCCAAATTTTCAATCAAGTGTAACGCCAAATAGTTTAAACTTTTCACAATGTTGGGTAAGATTAAAACACATGCATTTTGTATCATTATTTATTGACCTGGCTAACTAAAATTTTAATTGTCTAAAAATATCTTGGTTGGCTAATTTTTTGGATTACCAGTAATGGTTTTCTGAATCCAGTGTACCATTGAACCCTGCATACATGTACCGGTACTCATTGAAAATGCTTTAAAAACATCCATATGTCTGTAAAAGAGCTTGAAAAATCCTTTGATTGGCTGTATGAACCATGGCTGTGGTAAACACTACTAATTTGAACTTACATTGAACACATTTTTTTGTACTTCAGGTTCTGCATGATCTGATGTAAAGAAAGATGAAGCTAATGGTGATGTTTCAGTGTTTTCATTGTTGGACTAGACGGACATCAAGTGTATTTGTAGGGACAGTATTTCTTTTATGCAGTTTACATATTTTAAACACACACTCAGCAATCAACAACAAAGACTCACAAACAAATGGAATTGTAGATACTGGTCAGCCAACCAAACATAAACAAGGTACAGAGCATCCCTATAAAGAGAATACACAAGGTGAAAAAGTAGGGGAGGTGATAGATAATGATCGAAATTTAGAAGTAGAGTCCGATAAAACATATAGAGATAATAAGAGAGATAAAGAAGCAAAAGTAGAGAATAATGTAGATCAAACTAGTAATGATAGGGCAACACTTGATAAAAATAAAAACACTGATAGCAATAGAAAATCTCATAAATCAAACTTGGGGAACAATGACGCATCTGTAACTTCCAACCAAGATGAATTTATTGATAGGAAGTCTGAAGTTATTAAAAATGTTGATACTGAAAGTGTTGATCACTCTCAGGTTAAAACAGGATCATCTGAAATACAAAATGATAATAGCCCTGATATAGATATCAATCAGGCAGGTACAGATGTTGGTTTAGAGGAGTCAGTTAAGAAAGAAGAATCAGTACATTCTCATGTTGACAAAGGTGGAAATGCGCAGGTGCTTGAAAACATTGATAAATCCCAAGATCTGCCCAAAGCGTCCAATTTAGAAAATGATAAGTTAGGGAAAACTGCCAAAACTGAGAAAAACTCAGAAAAAGATTTTAAACCTGAAACAGATAAGACATTTGACAACACAGTAAGAAACAAATTGGAAAAATCAGCCACCGCTAATTTAGAGATAGACAAAACTGTATCAGCATCAGAGAAGCGGACAGATGTTACGGAAAACAAAGGTAATTCTGACATTAATGATCAAGTGTTAACTTATGAAAATAAACACCTTACTAACACACCTAGCCACTCATATGATGACAGAGCATCAGATTTACAGCATGCAGGAATAAATAACTTTGAAGATTATGATTCTCAGTATCTTTATACTAACAATGAAAACAAACTTGTTGATCAGTCAGACTCAAGAGATTTAAATCTGGGTACAACCAACCAAAAACTTGATATGAATAAGAGAGACAAGCCAGTAATCAAACAGGAACAGGATGAAAGAAATGTTGACCAAGATACCAACGATAAAAACATAGGTGATGATTATGAGTTATTTGATAATTATGCAGATGAGGAGGATGAAGAAGATATGGAATTTGATAAAATGAATGCTGAACATGAAAGATTGATGTATGCAAGTCAGAAAGGTCAAAGTCATAATACAAAACAATTACTTAATGAGGATTCCTCTAAGTTTTCAGACCCGGAAACTAGAGATTTGGGACAACAATCAGAGGATGGTCAGTCTGAACCAGAAGAATTGGAAGAATATGACAGTGATGAGCCATACACAAATCTACAAAAATTTAAAGATAAACATGGCCGACTGCCAGAAAATGAACAAGAGGCTGAGGCTGTTTTCAGAACTTGGAAAAAAACGAATGACTATTCATTTCTTGGTGATAAAAATTCAGAATGGATGTCAAATATTAAATCTGAAGATTTCCCTGAACTGTTTGATGATGAGGCCCTAGATAAAGACGTGGTTGACATAATTACAACATCTCTTCGTGGCAATATTAAAGAAACTACTGTTACTTATAAAATGGACCATGCTGGGAAAACTAGACATGAAAAGTACACACAAATATTCCAAAAGGATAGGAAAATTACAACAGAATTTGAAGTGCATTATAAATATCCTCAGATATCAGAGACACAAAAAAGTTTGAAAGAAACAAATGAAGAAAAAGAAGGTATGGTTGCTGGTTATACCTAGAGTCCTGTGGTGCTATCATCTATTTCCAGATCTGATGCACATTTCACCCTTTAGACAGACTTGCTTTGTTTATTACCATGGTGACTTGCTTTTGTTTTGTGTGCATTTTTGTGGTAAAGGATAAACAGACTTTTAGTTTCCCTGTTCTCCATTAACTTTATATTCCTAGTACTTTATAATTCAGAATTTAGTAATGCAATTTAGTAATGGTATTCAAGCTATATGAGCATGCATTTTTGCAATGACCATTGGTCTGTAGATTTCACACATGTACATATTACATGTGTATTATTATTATTATCATTATTATTATCATTAGTATTATTATTATTATTATTATTATTATTTTCTGTTCATTCTGAACAAAGCTTGTGTTTAACTGCTTGTAAAGTACATGTGGTAGTTATATGTTTAAAATTAGTATCTTGGATCTTTGATCTTTGCATTTTTATTTCAGCTTTCAAGTACATATTATCTTTTTTGTGGTTTTTCATAAATTAGTTTTTAGCACAGGAACATTAATAAGTTCATAAGTACCAAAGCACTTCAGTCAGCACATGAACAAATAAATTTTTAAAGATGGTTAAGTAAAAAAATCAGATAAGGTACAATACTGTTGAAAGTCATTTTCTCTTAAATGAAAACATTTGAGTACAGTATTTGACCCATTAAGCACCCAGGGCGCTAACAAAATAAGTAAAAAGGGGTTGGCGCTTAATGGGACCAATTGATAGTCAAATTGGCGTAAAACAGTTCATTTTTTATAAGACACAATGGTAAAGATGTTGTAGTTAATACGGAGGACACCTATCGACATAATTCTTAATTTCTGTTGCTGGGGAATACAAATAAACTGTTACTTATAGATTTTCAGGTCCACATCTCATTGTCAACCAACTACAAAAGATTCTCGATCATATGTCAAATAGGGGGAGGGGTGCTTATAGGGACGTGGGCACTTTAATGGGTCGAATACTGTAATATTTAAACATATCATATATATTGTTCTGCATTGCTATAGAGACTACTGGTAAATCTGTGGTAAAATAATGTTGACTCTTTAAATATAATTTTTTACCATTAGTTCACTTGAGCAAAGACTTGTAATGACCTACTGCATTTGTCTTTTGTCTGTCATCATTCTGTGTTCAATCCGTTGTCGGTTGTTAAAGTTCAGACATTTTCAACTTTCTTTGAGGAGCCAATGCATAAAATTTACAAATGAAAAAGACCTAGGAGTGAATAGGACTATAGAGACTCGAAAAAGGGCCACAACTTAATATGATCTCTATGATCAGTATATTCTCACTGTAATCATACATTTCACTCAGGTGACCATTTATCGTAAATTTCACTTAGGTGACCATTAATCATATATTTCACTCAGGTGACCATTAATTGTACATTTCACTCAGGTGACTGTTAATCATATGTTTCACTCAGGTGACTGTCAATCATACATTTTATTCAGGTGACTGTCAATCATACATTTTATTCAGGTGACCATTAATAATACATTTCACTATTTCATTTCACTCAGGTGACCGTTAACCATACATTTCATATCACTCGAGTGACTTAATCATACATTTCTTTTCACTCAGGTGACTGTTAATCATACATTTCATTTCACTCAGGTGACCGTTAACCATACATTTCATATCACTCGAGTGACTGTTAATCATACATTTCATTTCACTCAGGTGACCATTAATCATACATTTCACTTCACTCAGGTGACTGTTAGTCATACATTTCACTTCACTCAGGTGACTGTTAATCATACATTTCACTCAGGTGACCTTGTTTTCTTGAAATTACTAACATGTTTATACTTGTCAAATGATACATTGTAGATGTTTTATTTTTTTTTCAGATAGTCTTTCATCAGATCGGGTGGAGAAAACAGAAAGAAAATTAACACCAGAAGAAATCCAAGGTTTGTGAAATGGAAATCAGGGTGGGAATTAAGTGGCCAACGATCGTTCGGGTTACGCATGGGTTACCAGGTTTTATTTTTGGGCGAACGATCCATCGTTCGCCGTTTTCAAACAGCAGTTAATAATAATATGTTTATGTTTATAATCGTGATTATGTTGTCAGTCTCCAATGAAATTCATGATTTGCACAAATGAAACATCTAAATTCTAACACGAGTTCGTTTGCAATCAGTAGCTTCAACACAAAAGAGTTTCATGTGTAAGGGACAGTGTAAATCTAGTCGGGGACATATATCCCAGTTATGTCCCAAGTCCCGATGATTTTTATTTTCGTAAAAAAAAATCTGAAGTACCTGTAATGATATATTTGTACCTTGATAATAATTTATATGTACATTTTACACATGATACGCAGAAATAATTGGCATTGGTGATGTAATGGTGTTGGACAAGAGGTAAATTATTTTTTGAAGAGTGCAAATCTTGTCCCGTTTTATGTCCCAAAACATACTGCCTGTGGAATTTTCAAAGGAATTCTCCACATAAAATGTATGTATTAACTATTGTGGGGTACAAATATATTATTACAGGTACTTTAGATCTTATTTTTACGAAAATAAAAATCATCGGGACTCGGGACATAACTGGGACATATGTTCTGGATTAGATTTGCACTGTCCCCACTTGTAATAGTATACAAAATAAACATTAGAACTCTCTTGTGTGATGGAATTAACACACTTCGCTTAGCTGACAAATCCCAGGAAAATGGCTAAATACGAAAATGAGTAAGGAAAAAGGCAAATATACCAGCTAATCTGTTACGCTAAAAACTTTCCTGTCATGGAGTTTTCATGATGGCAGGAGGCAAAATTAAGAGGAATTACCGGCCAATCGCTGCAGTCTCTCCTGAGCTATGTGGATGGTGTTAGATACAGTAAAAACTGCCATAGCGGTCACCTGTTTATAGCGCGACCCTGCTCTTAGGGGTCAGTCTGAAGTATCCCCATTGTATTTTACTATATACTGTCCCTCTACATAGCGGTCACCTGCTCAACGCGGTCAGCGGTCACTAATTTACGGCCCAGCGATTGCCGTTTTCTTCGTATAGCGGCAATTCCACTTGAACCATGAGGTCGTGTAAATCAGAGTTATCCCTCTTGCTACTTCTTTTGAAGCATATCGTACTTTTACATATAGCGTGCTTTCGGTGATTCGGATCTCACTTAGACTTTCCATTCAATTGATGTTACACTTTGAAGCGAGACGACTTTGTTTATTACAGGGACTGATATTTGTACACCGAGAGCTTGTATAAACAAATCTCCAGGTGAGGTATACACCTGGAGGGTACGTAATTGGTTAATTGGATAATTTAAACAAAGAGATGGCTTTCGATGTGCGACTTAAGATTAAACGAAACCGTGTCAGGCCCGCATCCTACATGAGTCTATAATTATAGCAATTACCATGTGGCTTTTTGCCTTTTGTTTCGAATGCAGTTACTCAATTCAGTAAAACAATAGGAAATGAGCGTTTTATTTACAAGGTACAAATAGATTTCTTTAATTTAAGAGAAAACATTGAAATTTTGTTGGAATTTATTTAATAAATTAGTTACATTTTTAACTGCATTTTTGTGTCTGTTGATTTATTTATATATGCATGTATATGGTATTTACATTTGGACATGTGGGTTATTATTGCATATGTACAAGTATGGTCAGTTTGCAAGACATGCACATATCAATATAGAAAAATGATTTTGGTACACTTAAACCATCATGACCGACCCTCTATATAGGGACCACCTGTCTATAGGGGCCAAAATCAGTCAGTCCCTTAAGTGACCCCTATATACAGGTTTTACTGTATATTCATAAGAGCAATGTATCTAGACACATCAAATCTGGTTCTTTACACGACTGGGCCAAAAAGAAATTTTGTATCAATAAAAGTGCATCAGCAGTAGCCTCAGTGGATGCTAGCAGTAGCACAAGTTCAATCAGTTCATCGGAACAACATTTGGCACAACCTGGACCGTCAGTACATACACTGTTATTAAAGGGGTCAAAAGAACAGTATAGACATCATTTTGTAACAGCATTGTCTCTGGTGTCAAAAGAAAGACCACTTTCTGACTAACTGTCAATGACTGGCAGGAGTATAAAGAAAACACAAAACACAACTACAGTATTTTCAACATTATAATTAAGTGCACAATGCCAAAAAATTTGATGCATATCTTATAATAGTACAAGGAAACAGTAGCTTCAATCAGAATACGTGTACATGTGCAATAATTATGGTAAGAGGTACAATCATAGGAAAAAATAGGTGGTAACCCATTTTTCAAAATGGGTTACCATTTTTCAAAATGGGTTACCAGATGCTCAATCCTGGTTACCCGTAAATAGGTTACCATCACTGATGCTTAATTCCCTCCCCGGGAAATACTCCGGTATAAATTTGTTTAATAGCTATTTATATATATACTAGAACATGGGACTTTATTGCCCGTAAAATTGTTGGTTAAACATGTTACAAATGTACAATGAATGCACCAGGGTATCAATACCAATGGTACAATTAATGCGCCAGGCTACACACTAAGGTATCAGTACCTATGGTACAATTAATGCACCAGGCTACACACTAAGGTATCAGTACCTATGGTACAATTAATGCACCAGGCTACACACTCAGGTATCAGTACCTATGGTACAATGAATGCGCCAGGGTATCAGTACCTATGGTACAATTAATGCGCCAGGATACACACAAAGGTATCAGTACCTATGGTACAATAAATGCGCCAGGCTACACACTAAGGTATCAGTACCTATGGTACAATTAATGCGCCAGGGTATTGGTACCTGTGGTACAATTAATGCACCAGGCTACACACTAAGGTATCAGTACCTATGGTACAATTAATGCGCCAGGGTATTGGTACCTGTGGTACAGTTAATGCACCAGGCTACACACTAAGGTATCAGTACCTATGGTACAATAAATGTGCCAGGGTATTGGTACCTGTGGTACAATTAATGCACCAAGCTATACACCACAGTATTGGTACCTATTTTAATATCAAATTGGGCATTATTTTTTTCTGTTTTTTAAGACCTCATGAAATGGGACATCTTTTGGGAATTCAGTTTCATTTAATATGTTTATTTCAGTAAAGGAACTCAAAATTTAATTTCATTTGAATTGTTTATTGTAGTACAGATACAATTCTATACAGTTTTCTTTCTTGTTTTAATTAGCTGAGGAATACTATAGGCAAGGGGAAGCACTAATCAACAATACATACCAGAGGGACAACCACCAGTAAGTTCTAATGTTGACAACAAAATTCAGATTCTTGATGTACCTTGATGACTCCTAGAATGCTCCGACCTATTTTTGGTCAAATCTGAAGCAAGTGTTGGTCTGTGAACATGATGAAATGACAATGTCAGTCTCTGTCAACAATTTGCATTAGAGTATCACATTGTAACATAATGATAGAACATGATATGTTGACTATGACCTTCATTTTTTACCTTGACCTTTGACTTTATGTATTTGAATTTTGAATGTTGATTTACGCTACATTCAACAATTATCCAGTTATATTGTGGTGTCCAGTTTTTAATGGTGGGGAGAGAACCCAGTTACGATGTAGCCAGGAAGAGCCTTCTGCAAGTAAACTGGCAAACTTTCTCACAAAGATCAGCTTAGGTTCCAGCGGAACTCAATCCTGCGATAAATGGAGGAGAAAAGCTTCATTGTTTAAAGCATGGTGTACTCGGCCATGGAGGCTCCACATATATATATATTTTTCATCACAAGTTTTTTTATATTCCTATATTACATAATACCTGTGGCTAAAACTTCAAATTTTAAAATTAGTGTCAAATATATCAAAATGACATACAGTGAAACCTGTATATAGGGGTCACCCAAGGGACCAGAAAATATTGACCTTTATGTGCTGGTGACCCTTACACACAGGTTCAATTTAGTTGAAGTATGCAGTCAAGGGACTTGAAAAACTGGCCTTTATAAACTGGTAATCCTTATATAGAGGTGGCCACTATAGCAGGTTTTACTGTACATGTATATAGGAATAAATATATAAATATAAAAGGCATATGTGAGGCACTTTTTTATTCTTAAACACACTACTTAACAAATATCATTTTGCCTAATTTTGTTGGCAAAGAAATATAAATAAATGAATAAAAAAAACATTGGCAAAGCATCCCATTTTCTGGATTGGCAATTGGCAAAAAAAGGAAATGTAAGGCCAGTGTTAGCCCTGATATATATTTTTTTTTTCATTTTAAAAATTATTTGATAATTAAATATCTGTTTTTAAGAAAAAGAATATATATTCCATTTTTTTTTAATCATTTAATGAAATGTATTTAAAATTTGTTACCGGAGGATGTGCACACTTATAGTGCAGGTGCCTTCAAAACCAATTTATGCATTAAAAGTGCCCTTTCACACTAAAATTGTGTGCCCTTTCACACTAAAATTGTGCGCCCTTTCTTACTATAATTGTTCGCCCTTTCACACTGCTTTGTGTGCCCCTTTCAGATCCTAGATTAAATACTAATACATTGTGAGGGTTTCCAGTTAAATACCATTATTTATAAAATTTTAATTTGTGGATTTACCATAGACTTTTAATATTTGTCATATTTTTTTCTTTGGGTGTTGGCATTCTTCTATGGATGATTTTGTCTGATTCGTTAGAGATCACAGATGAACTCTGTACCCTGGTATGTAACCATACTACTATCAGAATCATTACTTTTTGTTATATTGATTTCAGAGCTCATGAATATTTTCAAATGGCAGCTAAATTGAATCATACAGCAGGAATGGAACATGTAGCCTTGGCCCATGTTTTTGGAGATTTTTTGCAACAAGATTTACCCAAAGCCAAGCACTTTTTGGATGATTTATCTGCTAGAGGCTCACCTAGGGGACAAATGGTAAATATCTCAGTTGTTTATCTTTTCTACTACATCCTTTAGCTTACCTCAGTGACATTGTACTTAAGCTTTTGCCCTGGTTTCAGTGTCAGTGTCGGCAACCAGTTCAGATTATTGTACGAGGTCATATTTACCTAATTCTATTGCTTATACATCAATGAAATTTGTATTTTATAAATGTCATCTGATTATAAGCACATTTTCTGCTTCAGATGTTGAATTTGTTTGTTTTTATTGTAAAAATGATCCTGTTTTGTACATAGTCTATTTTCACTGCTGTGGTTTAAATGTTTGCTTGTTTATTGTTGTTTAATGTCCAGCTCAAAAATCTTTCACTCATATGGAGAAGTCACCAAATGCCGGTGAAGGGCTTCAAATTTTGGCCTATGCTCGGCACTTACGGCCATTGAGCAGTGAGGGTTCTTTGACATGCCAATACCTACTGTGACACGGGACCTTGGTTTTTACTGTCTCATCCAAAAGACAGGAAATCAAGATGCCACCAGCTGGACTCGAACTCATGACCTCGAGCATGCAACCGACTGAGTCAGGCCGGCTCACTGTGGTTAAAAAGATTGATTGAGGTTAATTATGGGGATGTAAAAATGATACTTTATTTGTACATAAGGCTGTCTAACCCATTTTGTAAATCCATTATTGCATCTTTCACATCATTTTCATTTCACCTCAACAAAGTTGAGGAAAGCTTGTGCTATCATTGCACCATCACCTTCCAGCTATTTGATGTCAGGTTTACATGCTTCTAATGCTTATACATCACCTAAATGTACATTACTTATTTATATGTGAATCTTAGCATAAAATTTATTTTAGACATGACCCTGATTTGGACATAGTCTATTTGAAGGGTGTAAAATATGTTGGTGTATGGTGTAAAATACATTGTTGTTAGGTGAGCTTATAATCTTTGATATTTCTGTTTTTATACAATTGATGACATTAAGATTACTTGCATTGCCTTGTCGTGTGATAATAATACAAGTTCATTCATTTTAGGGTTTAGCATTTTTATACAGTTCTGGCATTAGTGTCAATTCCAGTCAGGCAAAGGTTAGTATTTGTTTTTTATTCATAACTTCAAAATGTTACAGCTCAGCTACATTTCCCATTCTTTTTTAAAGGAATTGAGAATGAAAGATCAACACGAAATATGTAATATTTTGTTACATAACATATCCAGTATTTTAAAGAAGTCAAGACATCTCAAAGTCAAGTCCAATATTCAGATATCTAACACATATCATTTCTTTTTGGTTTAAGTATTGGTATATGATCAATAGCTTACATGTTGTGTAATCATTTCTTTTTAATTTGATTTAGGCATTGGTATATTTCACTTTTGCCGCTCTTGGTGGTGACCCGCTGGCTCAGATGGCATTGGTACGTATACACACAATATGTATGATATGATAGGCCAGTGTATGAGATGATCAAACGACATCACATATGATGGTGAGACTAAATAGTCATCAATCAAAATATAGACATATCAAAGAAATACAGTAACATTAGTGGTCCTATTTATATGTCTATAAACCACATCTGTAACTAGCTTGTGTTGTAAATATGACTGTAACTGGCCATGTGGAGCCAGGGTGTATTGTATATTGTCTATGTCAGGCTGATCAATGGTTTTAAACCCATCAATTACTAGCTTATGTTGTAATTATAACTAACTGGTCAAGTAGAGCCAGGGTGTGTTGTATATTTTGGCATTGTCTCAGATGATTGTATTCAGTTCAATTACTCAAAATATCATTAGAAAATAAGTCCATTTTAAGACACAATGTTGTTGGCTTGTTACAGGGTTACCGTTACTGGTCAGGTATAGGAGTGGAAATGAAGTGTGAGACTGCCTTAACATACTACAGAAAAGCAGCGGCATCTGGTGAGTAATCCTCTTACTACTGTCTGATTTGAATACTACAATTGTAAATAATTATTTTATGATAAATTATTCACAATTAATCTTGTTACATTAGGTATTTTCTTTACCTCCAAAAGTAAGAAAATCATTAAAATTCTTGATATGATATGATGACCTTGACCTTCTGTCATAGTTAAACTTGGTGTAGGATTGTTACTGTATTATTAACCTTAATGTTTACTCTTACTTAAAACTTTGTGTAGTGTTGACCTTGACCTTTTGTCACAGTTAAACTTGGTGTAGTGTTACCAGTTACATTGACCTTGACTGTTAAATTTTTGTTGGTTAAAGTAAAACTTGGGTAACTGCACATCAAGCTGATCTTGACTTTTACCCCTGTTGGATTAAATTTTGGTCATAACTTTATTTCAATATGAAAAATGACATGTGCTTTTGTAAAGAAAAACTAAAGAATTATATCAATGTAAGTAGAAGATATATGATTTATATTTTTACAGTTGCTGACTCTGTGACAATGGCAGGAGGACCAGTAATACAGAGGATAAGACTACAAGAAGAATTTGAAAATCAAAACAGCGGACAGAGCAGTTTGATGGATGACGATTTACTTCAGTACTATCATTTTCTGGCAGATAAAGGTGACGTACAAGCACAGGTAGCTCTCGGACAGCTGTATTATCAGGGTGGAAGAGGAGTGCCTGTCAATCATGAGGTATCTATATTTGTAATTAAAAACGGAATATTTTGAATATTCTTGATGCAGATTCCTATCATTTATGAAGTATGAGGTATTAATTCACAAGTTTGAGTAATTTTAAATATTTTCTAGAAAATCTATACATTTGTCATTCTGGTCATTTTTATGCCCCCGGCCTGAAAGGTCCGCCTGGGGCATCTAGTGTTTGTATTGTCTGTTTGTTTCTGTCCCGCTTACATATAAAGTGCACTATTTTAAGTTTGGTTTGTGATACAGTAACCAAACTTAGACTGTCAGTTCATTTAACTCATCAACCCCTTAAAAATAATGGACTCTTCTATAAATCAGTGATTTAGGCAAGTCGAAATGTGTTTTCAGGTGTGAATGAGTTAAGGGTTGCTCACACTTCACTGACATAACATGCCCCTGGGTGTGGGGTGGGGTCAAAATGTAGGACATTGCAAAAATTTGTTGAGACCGGGGGCATTTGTGTTTCAAAATCACATCTTGTTTCATTCTTCATGTTAAGGTTGATGTAAACTTTACAAGATTTCCACTATTGGTAATCTTTAGTTTTGACAACTGTAGATGTGTTGATGACTCGTTTTCCATGTGATATCTATGACAATACATAATGTTACAGTATACATTGTCTGTTTCAGAGAGCTTTACATTACTTCCTGATGGCAGCAGAGTCTGGTAATGCTAATGCATTTGCTTATCTTGGAAAGGTACATCTACTGTTTTTATCTTTATAAGAGTTATATATTTTAGTTGCACCGACATTTAAGGGGAAGGCATATTAATTTTGGGTTTCAATCAAGAAACTTGAGTTCTTTTTTTCTTTTAATGAAATTGTGTATGTTACTTTATATGTGATCTTGGATTAGTCAGCTGTGACTTACATTGGGCAATATTTAGTCCTTCTATAATAATGGTACATTTAATCTTTATGATATATTTTGTTCGGGCCATAGATGTTCACATACCTATTTTACTTTCAGTGTAAAATTCCATTCATTTGATTTATTTTTAGTTCTCCGTTATATAATTATTTAGTTTCAATACATTGCTTTAGTATAGAAGATAGGTCATGTGAAACTTTATCTTTTGTGTATTATTCAGTTGTCTACATATTACAAAATATGTTGATGTATATTTTGTACCCGGTAAAATTAATATCTGCTAAGTAGTTCAGACTTCAAGTACAAAAGATATTTTAGTACAGTCAAATCTCGTTATCTTGAAACTTACAGGACCTTCCGTATAGCTCAATAGTTCAGACATTTTAGTACAGTCAAATCTCGTTATCTTGAAACTTACAGGACCTTCCGTATAGCTCAATAGTTCAGACATTTTAGTACAGTTAAATCTCGTTATCTTGAAACTTACAGGACCTTCCGTATAGCTCAATAGTTCAGACATTTTAGTACAGTTAAATCTCGTTATCTTGAAACTTACAGGACCTTCCGTATAGCTCAATAGTTCAGACATTTTAGTACAGTTAAATCTCGTTATCTTGAAACTTACAGGACCTTCCGTATAGCTCAATAGTTCAGACATTTTAGTACAGTTAAATCTCGTTATCTTGAAACTTACAGGACCTTCCGTATAGCTCAATAGTTCAGACATTTTAGTACAGTTAAATCTCGTTATCTTGAAACTTACAGGACCTTCCGTATAGCTTAATAGTTCAGACATTTTAGTACAGTTAAATCTCGTTATCTTGAAACTTACAGGAACTTCCATATAGCTCAATAGTTCAGACATTTTAGTACAGTTAAATCTCGTTATCGTGAAACTCACAGGACCTTCCTTATAGCTCAATAGTTCAGACATTTTAGTACAGTTAAATCTCGTTATCTTGAAACTCACAGGACCTTCCTTATAGCTAAATAGTTCAGACATTTTAGTACAGTTAAATCTCGTTATCGTGAAACTCACAGGACCTTCCTTATAGCTAAATAGTTCAGACATTTTAGTACAGTTAAATCTCGTTATCGTGAAACTCACAGGACCTTCCTTATAGCTAAATAGTTCAGACATTTTAGTACAGTTAAATCTCGTTATCTTGAAACTCACAGGACCTTCCTTATAGCTAAATAGTTCAGACATTTTAGTACAGTTAAATCTCGTTATCTTGAAACTCACAGGACCTTCCGTATAGCTTAATAGTTCAGACATTTTAGTACAGTTAAATCTCGTTATCTTGAAACTCACAGGACCTTCCGTATAGCTTAATAGTTCAGACATTTTAGTACAGTTAAATCTCGTTATCTTGAAACTTACAGGACCTTCCGTATAGCTTAATAGTTCAGACATTTTAGTACAGTTAAATCTCGTTATCTTGAAACTTACAGGACCTTCCGTATAGCTTAATAGTTCAGACATTTTAGTACAGTTAAATCTCTCGTTATCTTGAAACTTACAGGACCTTCCGTATAGCTTAATAGTTCAGACATTTTAGTACAGTTAAATCTCGTTATCTTGAAACTTACAGGACCTTCCGTATAGCTTAATAGTTCAGACATTTTTTAGTACAGTTAAATCTCGTTATCTTGAAACTTACAGGACCTTCCTTATAGCTTAATAGTTCAGACATTTTAGTACAGTTAAATCTCGTTATCTTGAAACTTACAGGACCTTCCTTATAGCTTAATAGTTCAGACATTTTAGTACAGTTAAATCTCGTTATCTTGAAACTTACAGGACCTTCCGTATAGCTTAATAGTTCAGACATTTTAGTACAGTTAAATCTCGTTATCTTGAAACTTACAGGAACTTCCATATAGATTTTTAATAGTTCAGACATTTTAGTACAGTTAAAATCTCGTTATCGTGAAACTCACAGGACCTTCCTTATAGCTAAATAGTTCAGACATTTTTAGTACAGTTAAATCTCGTTATCTTGAAACTTACAGGACCTTCCTTATAGCTAAATAGTTCAGACATTTTAGTACAGTTAAATCTCGTTATCTTGAAACTTACAGGACCTTCCTTATAGCTAAATAGTTCAGACATTTTAGTGCAGTTAAATCTCGTTATCGTGAAACTCACAGGACCTTCCTTATAGCTAAATAGTTCAGACATTTTAGTGCAGTTAAATCTCGTTATCTTGAAACTTACAGGACCTTCCGTATAGCTTAATAGTTCAGACATTTTAGTACAGTTAAATCTCGTTATCTTGAAACTTACAGGACCTTCCGTATAGCTAAATAGTTCAGACATTTTAGTACAGTTAAATCTCGTTATCTTGAAACTCACAGGACCTTCCGTATAGCTTAATAGTTCAGACATTTTAGTACAGTTAAATCTCGTTATCTTGAAACTCACAGGACCTTCCGTATAGCTTAATAGTTCAGACATTTTAGTACAGTTAAATCTCGTTATCTTGAAACTTACAGGACCTTCCGTATAGCTTAATAGTTCAGACATTTTAGTACAGTTAAATCTCGTTATCTTGAAACTTACAGGAACTTCCGTATAGCTTAATAGTTCAGACATTTTAGTACAGTTAAATCTCGTTATCTTGAAACTTACAGGACCTTCCGTATAGCTTAATAGTTCAGACATTTTAGTACAGTTAAATCTCGTTATCTTGAAACTTACAGGACCTTCCGTATAGCTTAATAGTTCAGACATTTTAGTACAGTTAAATCTCGTTATCTTGAAACTTACAGGACCTTCCTTATAGCTTAATAGTTCAGACATTTTAGTACAGTTAAATCTCGTTATCTTGAAACTTACAGGACCTTAATAGTATAGCTTAATAGTTCAGACATTTTAGTACAGTTAAATCTCGTTATCTTGAAACTTACAGGACCTTCCGTATAGCTTAATAGTTCAGACATTTTAGTACAGTTAAATCTCGTTATCTTGAAACTTACAGGACCTAAATCCGTATAGCTTAATAGTTCAGACATTTTAGTACAGTTAAATCTCGTTATCTTGAAACTTACAGGACCTTCCGTATAGCTTAATAGTTCAGACATTTTAGTACAGTTAAATCTCGTTATCTTGAAACTTACAGGACCTTCCGTATAGCTTAATAGTTCAGACATTTTAGTACAGTTAAATCTCGTTATCTTGAAACTTACAGGACCTTCCGTATAGCTTAATAGTTCAGACATTTTAGTACAGTTAAATCTCGTTATCTTGAAACTTACAGGACCTTCCGTATAGCTTAATAGTTCAGACATTTTAGTACAGTTAAATCTCGTTATCTTGAAACTTACAGGACCTTCCGTATAGCTTAATAGTTCAGACATTTTAGTACAGTTAAATCTCGTTATCTTGAAACAGTTTACAGGACCTTCCGTATAGCTTAATAGTTCAGACATTTTATAGTACAGTTAAATCTCGTTATCTTGAAACTTACAGGACCTTCCGTATAGCTTAATAGTTCAGACATTTTAGTACAGTTAAATCTCGTTATCTTGAAACTTACAGGACCTTCCTTATAGCTTAATAGTTCAGACATTTTAGTACAGTCAAATCTCGTTATCGTGAAACTCACAGGACCTTCCTTATAGCTAAATAGTTCAGACATTTTAGTACAGTTAAATCTCGTTATCGTGAAACTCACAGGACCTTCCTTATAGCTAAATAGTTCAGACATTTTAGTACAGTTAAATCTCGTTATCTTGAAACTCACAGGACCTTCCTTATAGCTAAATAGTTCAGACATTTTAGTACAGTTAAATCTCGTTATCTTGAAACTTACAGGACCTTCCGTATAGCTTAATAGTTCAGACATTTTAGTACAGTTAAATCTCGTTATCTTGAAACTTACAGGAACTTCCATATAGCTTAATAGTTCAGACATTTTAGTACAGTTAAATCTCGTTATCGTGAAACTCACAGGACCTTCCTTATAGCTAAATAGTTCAGACATTTTAGTACAGTTAAATCTCGTTATCTTGAAACTTACAGGACCTTCCTTATAGCTAAATAGTTCAGACATTTTAGTACAGTTAAATCTCGTTATCTTGAAACTTACAGGACCTTCCTTATAGCTAAATAGTTCAGACATTTTAGTGCAGTTAAATCTCGTTATCGTGAAACTCACAGGACCTTCCTTATAGCTAAATAGTTCAGACATTTTAGTGCAGTTAAATCTCGTTATCTTGAAACTTACAGGACCTTCCGTATAGCTTAATAGTTCAGACATTTTAGTACAGTTAAATCTCGTTATCTTGAAACTTACAGGATCTTCCGTATAGCTTAATAGTTCAGACATTTTAGTACAGTTAAATCTCGTTATCTTGAAACTTACAGGACCTTCCGTATAGCTTAATAGTTCAGACATTTTAGTACAGTTAAATCTCGTTATCTTGAAACTTACAGGACCTTCCGTATAGCTTAATAGTTCAGACATTTCGTTAGTACAGTTAAATCTCGTTATCTTGAAACTTACAGGACCTTCCGTATAGCTTAATAGTTCAGACATTTTAGTACAGTTAAATCTCGTTATCTTGAAACTTACAGGACCTTCCGTATAGCTTAATAGTTCAGACATTTTAGTACAGTTAAATCTCGTTATCTTGAAACTTACAGGACCTTCCGTATAGCTTAATAGTTCAGACATTTTAGTACAGTTAAATCTCGTTATCTTGAAACTTACAGGACCTTCCGTATAGCTTAATAGTTCAGACATTTTAGTACAGTTAAATCTCGTTATCTTGAAACTTACAGGACCTTCCGTATAGCTTAATAGTTCAGACATTTTAGTACAGTTAAATCTCGTTATCTTGAAACTTACAGGACCTTCCGTATAGCTTAATAGTTCAGACATTTTAGTACAGTTAAATCTCGTTATCTTGAAACTTACAGGACCTTCCGTATAGCTTAATATTTTTCAGACATTTTAGTACAGTTAAATCTCGTTATCTTGAAACTTACAGGACCTTCCGTATAGCTTAATAGTTCAGACATTTTAGTACAGTTAAATCTCGTTATCTTGAAACTTACAGGACCTTCCTTATAGCTTAATAGTTCAGACATTTTAGTACAGTCAAATCTCGTTATCGTGAAACTCACAGGACCTTCCTTATAGCTAAATAGTTCAGACATTTTAGTACAGTTAAATCTCGTTATCGTGAAACTCACAGGACCTTCCTTATAGCTAAATAGTTCAGACATTTTAGTACAGTTAAATCTCGTTATCTTGAAACTCACAGGACCTTCCTTATAGCTAAATAGTTCAGACATTTTAGTACATTTTAATCTCGTTATCTTGAAACTTACAGGACCTTCCGTATAGCTTAATAGTTCAGACATTTTAGTACAGTTAAATCTCGTTATCTTGAAACTTACAGGAACTTCCATATAGCTTAATAGTTCAGACATTTTAGTACAGTTAAATCTCGTTATCGTGAAACTCACAGGACCTTCCTTATAGCTAAATAGTTCAGACACATTTAGTACAGTTAAATCTCGTTATCTTGAAACTTACAGGACCTTCCTTATAGCTAAATAGTTCAGACATTTTAGTACAGTTAAATCTCGTTATCTTGAAACTTACAGGACCTTCCTTATAGCTAAATAGTTCAGACATTTTAGTACAGTTAAATCTCGTTATCGTGAAACTCACAGGACCTTCCTTATAGCTAAATAGTTCAGACATTTTAGTGCAGTTAAATCTCGTTATCTTGAAACTTACAGGACCTTCCGTATAGCTTAATAGTTCAGACATTTTAGTACAGTTAAATCTCGTTATCTTGAAACTTACAGGACCTTCCGTATAGCTAAATAGTTCAGACATTTTAGTACAGTTAAATCTCGTTATCTTGAAACTCACAGGACCTTCCGTATAGCTTAATAGTTCAGACATTTTAGTACAGTTAAATCTCGTTATCTTGAAACTCACATAGGACCATTTTTCCGTATAGCTTAATAGTTCAGACATTTTAGTACAGTTAAATCTCGTTATCTTGAAACTTACAGGACCTTCCGTATAGCTTAATAGTTCAGACATTTTAGTACAGTTAAATCTCGTTATCTTGAAACTTACAGGACCTTCCGTATAGCTTAATAGTTCAGACATTTTAGTACAGTTAAATCTCGTTATCTTGAAACTTACAGGACCTTCCGTATAGCTTAATAGTTCAGACATTTTAGTACAGTTAAATCTCGTTATCTTGAAACTTACAGGACCTTCCGTATAGCTTAATAGTTCAGACATTTTAGTACAGTTAAATCTCGTTATCTTGAAACTTACAGGACCTTCCTTATAGCTTAATAGTTCAGACATTTTAGTACAGTTAAATCTCGTTATCTTGAAACTTACAGGACCTTCCGTATAGCTTAATAGTTCAGACATTTTAGTGCAGTTAAATCTCGTTATCGTGAAACTTACAGGAACTTCCATATAGCTTAATAGTTCAGACATTTTAGTACAGTTAAATCTCGTTATCGTGAAACTCACAGGACCTTCCTTATAGCTAAATAGTTCAGACATTTTTAGTACAGTTAAATCTCGTTATCTTTGAAACTTACAGGACCTTCCTTATAGCTAAATAGTTCAGACATTTTAGTACAGTTAAATCTCGTTATCTTGAAACTTCCTTACAGGACCTTCCTTATAGCTAAATAGTTCAGACATTTTAGTACAGTTAAATCTCGTTATCGTGAAACTCACAGGACCTTCCTTATAGCTAAATAGTTCAGACATTTTAGTGCAGTTAAATCTCGTTATCTTGAAACTTACAGGACCTTCCTTATAGCTAAATAGTTCATACATTTTAGTACAGTTAAATCTCATTATCTTGAAACTTACAGGACCTTCCTTATAGCTAAATAGTTCAGACATTTTAGTACAGTTAAATCTCGTTATCTTATCTTGAAACTTACAGGACCTTCCTTATAGCTAAATAGTTCAGACATTTTAGTACAGTTAAATCTCGTTATCGTGAAACTCACAGGACCTTCCGTATAGCTTAATAGTTCAGACATTTTAGTACAGTTAAATCTCGTTATCTTGAAACTTACAGGACCTTCCTTATAGCTAAATAGTTCAGACATTTTAGTACAGTTAAATCTCGTTATCTTGAAACTTACAGGACCTTCCGTATAGCTTAATAGTTCAGACATTTTAGTACAGTTAAATCTCGTTATCGTCAAACTCACAGGACCTTCCTTATAGCTTAATAGTTCAGACATTTTAGTACAGTTAAATCTCGTTATCTTGAAACTTACAGGAACTTCCATATAGCTTAATAGTTCAGACATTTTAGTACAGTTAAATCTCGTTATCGTGAAACTCACAGGACCTTCCTTATAGCTAAATAGTTCAGACATTTTAGTACAGTTAAATCTCGTTATCTTGAAACTTACAGGACCTTCCTTATAGCTAAATAGTTCAGACATTTTAGTACAGTTAAATCTCATTATCGTGAAACTCACAGGACCTTCCTTATAGCTAAATAGTTCAGACATTTTAGTACAGTTAAATCTCGTTATCTTGAAACTTACAGGACCTTCCTTATAGCTAAATAGTTCAGACATTTTAGTACAGTTAAATCTCATTATCGTGAAACTCACAGGACCTTCCGTATAGCTTAATAGTTCAGACATTTTAGTACAGTTAAATCTCATTATCGTGAAACTCACGAGTATAAGAAGAATAAGTGTATAGGAAAAAAAATATCAGCACCAACCAATCAACTTCAGCGTTACTGGAATTTTGACTCATCCCATTTTGACATACTATAGAAACAGAAAATTTCGTGGAGTAAAAATTTAGTTGTTTTTTAAATAAAACAAATTCACTGACATTATATTTTGTTGAAATAAAATACTTGTTTGTTATGGAACCTGTAACTAGTAATAGGTATAGCACATTCACATTTCGTCATGGCCTAAATTTTGTTGATAAAATGCAATACAACGAAATTTAAACTACCATGGAATTTTCTTATTCTACAGTATTGAGATTCTTGTATTTTTGATATTGTTTTTTGTTTTGGTTCATAGATGTACTCTGAGGGAAGTCCTGTTGTGGGACAAAACAATCTTACAGCGTTCAATTATTTCAAGAAAGCTGCAGATAAGGTGTGTAATATTTTGTTTATTTATTCATGTTTTTACTTACATGATTTATTTAATTGTTTTTAAAAGTATCTTATGAATAACTACTATGAATTTTGATGTCCTGGTTATATATACTACTTGTATTGTAGTGATTGGAAAGGCAGTATGTAGGACAGTATATATAGTGTGATATTCAATGTGATTAGATGAAATGTGATATCTGCCATGTAATCTATTTCATTTTATGATTTTGTCTGTGTTGAGATGCATCACATGTAGTGACCACATTTAAAATTGAACTCATTTAGTTTTGATTGAGTTATCAAAAACAAAAAGTACATAACAGCTGTTGTAATGTTTGACTTATTGTTCTCAATGACTAGAACCCTAATTAGCCACGCCTACTGAGGTATTCGTCTATTGTTGATGGTGGTTGCCACAGACCATGTAATTTACAGATGTACGCGTCAATTGAACTCATTTGTTTAAGTTATTAAAAACAAAAAGTACCGTATTTTACGGCCTATAGGTCGATATTTTTTTTCTCCAATGTTGTGACCTCGACCTATTCGCCGCATCGACTTATCTTTAAAAAAAATAGTGAAATATTTAACTTGTATCTGCAATTCCTCATTTTAACATCGTAATTCAAAATTTTCCATGGGATAATCTAGGGGCCTACTCCAAACACCCATTTGTATTTACACTTAATAGGACTATTAAATGTGACCTCGTGTGTGTGCGTAATGCACTGTGTTCATAATCAAGTGACAAAATAATGATCTTTCAAGTTACAATATCATTGAGATTCAAGACTGTGTCAGAAACTGCGTGATAAAAATACATCGTTTACATTATATTTATACCGGACAGTTTATACTTTTGAATGATTCCCTTATCTCGGCACCCCACTGTGAAGTCTTCATTCAGACAAGCTGTGTTCACTGGAACGTGACCTTCAACTGATAAGGATTGCGCGGCAGTCTTTGAAGTTGGGAAAGTTTTGGAAAAGGTGTTACATAAATTAATTGACACTTAATTGTTTGACAATTGCAGTAGCATAATAATTTAGGTCAATGTAAGGATAAGACAAGGATTGAGGTCGCTTGTGTAAACAGCATAAAGAAGACAGGTAACATAATGGCGATGCTTGTATACATAATCAGTACACACGAGTAATATGAGTGATGTTAAATATATATATGATGCAACTTATATGCTTTTTAATCACTCCTATTTAATACTGTGCCGTAAAATAGGCCGATCACTCTGATTATTTTAATAGGCTACCATCGTGTTAGCACCAGTTATTAAACATAAACGATGCAATTTCAGTGTTCTCCCATTCATGTTTCCATCTTTGCCGACATCGACCTATCCTCTGTTTCGACCTATCAAATACTTAAGCCTGGATTTTTGCCAAAAATCGGCCATTCGACCTATCCCCCATATCGACTTATAGGCCATAAAATACGGTACATAGCAGTTGTTGTAATGTTTGACTTATTATTCTTGAAATTTACATATAATAATTGATTCCAAATTTGCCCTGAAGACTCTGCACACTTTTGCGTTATTCACTTTGCACAAATTACACAGCGTGCATCGTCCTCACTCTTGAAAAATATAGAATTAGTGATAAAGCATATTGGGTGATCATGTAATATAGTTCCCTATTTAGTACTTTGCCACAGAAGTATAGAAAACATTTTATATATTTTGTTGAATTATACTGTTTTTCAGTGATTTTTATTTTTTATTTTTAATCCTTTATTTCAGGGGAATTCAGTTGGACAGACGGGCCTTGGTATGATGTATATGTACGGAAGAGGTGTAGAAAAGGTAAGAATGGAGGATGTCACACCAATGACTGGTTCTCAGTTCTTGTTATTGTAATGAGAGTTCATACTTTTTGTGAATTTTAACATCTATGAGAGGTATTACAATGTGTGAATTGTCAAGCACATGAGGCATGTTACCGTGTGACAATATGTTGGATGTTGAACAGTAATAGTTAAATATGATGTCCTCTACTTGTGAAGGTCATGGGATATGCTCCTGTGTTACTATATGTTTTATGTTGAACAGTAACAGTACAATACATTGGCCTCTACTTGTTAAGTTCATGAGACGTGCTCCTGTGTTACTATATGTTTTATGTTGAACAGTAACAGTACAATACATTGACCTCTACTTGTTAAGTTCATGAGACGTGCTCCTGTGTTACTATATGTTTTATGTTGAACAGTAACAGTACAATACATTGGCCTCTACTTGTTAAGCTCATGAGACATGCTCCTGTGTTACAGTATGTTGTATGTTGAACAGTAACAGTACAATACATTGGCCTCTACTTGTTAAGTTCATGAGACGTGCTCCTGTGTTACTATATGTTTTATGTTGAACAGTTATACAATACATTGGCCTCTACTTGTTAAGTTCATGAGACGTGCTCCTGTGTTACTATATGTTTTATGTTGAACAGTTATACAATACATTGGCCTCTACTTGTTAAGCTCATGAGACATGCTCCTGTGTTACAGTTTGTTGTTTGTTGAACAGTAACAGTACAATACATTGACCTCTACTTGTTAAGCTCATGAGACATGCTCCTGTGTTACAGTATGTTGTTTGTTGAACAGTAACAGTACAATACATTGACCTCTACTTGTTAAGCTCATGAGACATGCTCCTGTGTTACAGTATGTTGTTTGTTGAACAGTAACAGTACAATACATTGGCCTCTACTTGTTAAGCTCATGAGACATGCTCCTGTGTTACAGTATGTTGTTTGTTGAACAGTTATACAATACATTGACCTCTACTTGTTAAGCTCATGAGACATGCTCCTGTGTTACATGTTTTTTGTGAACAGTACATTGACCTCTACTTGTTAAGCTCATGAGTATGCTCCTGTGTTACAGTATGTTGTTTGTTGAACAGTACAATACATTGACCTCTACTTGTTAAGCTCATGAGACATGCTCCTGTGTTACAGTATGTTGTTTGTTGAACAGTAACAGTACAATACATTGGCCTCTACTTGTTAAGCTCATGAGACATGCTCCTGTGTTACAGTATGTTGTTTGTTGAACAGTAACAGTACAATACATTGGCCTCTACTTGTTAAGCTCATGAGACATGCTCCTGTGTTACAGTATGTTGTTTGTTGAACAGTTATACAATACATTGACCTCTACTTGTTAAGCTCATGAGACATGCTCCTGTGTTACAGTATGTTGTTTGTTGAACAGTTATACAATACATTGACCTCTACTTGTTAAGCTCATGAGACATGCTCCTGTGTTACAGTATGTTGTTTGTTGAACAGTAACAGTACAATACATTGGCCTCTACTTGTTAAGCTCATGAGACATGCTCCTGTGTTACAGTATGTTGTTTGTTGAACAGTAACAGTACAATACATTGGCCTCTACTTGTTAAGCTCATGAGACATGCTCCTGTGTTACAGTATGTTGTTTGTTGAACAGTAACAGTACAATACATTGACCTCTACTTGTTAAGCTCATGAGACATGCTCCTGTGTTACAGTATGTTGTTTGTTGAACAGTAACAGTACAATACATTGACCTCTACTTGTTAAGCTCATGAGACATGCTCCTGTGTTACAGTATGTTGTTTGTTGAACAGTAACAGTACAATACATTGACCTCTACTTGTTAAGCTCATGAGACATGCTCCTGTGTTACAGTATGTTGTTTGTTGAACAGTAACAGTACAATACATTGGCCTCTACTTGTTAAGCTCATGAGACATGCTCCTGTGTTACAGTATGTTGTTTGTTGAACAGTAACAGTACAATACATTGACCTCTACTTGTTTAGCGTGCGATATTGTTATACCTTTACTTTTTATTCTCTATACTCTTCTATAATGAAAAAAGTAAAAAATTCCAGATGTTTGCCTCACTTTTCCTCGGACCAAACTTTTGCCTTTGGACACATTTGCCTATTGTCACACATGACCGAGTAATGTTCTGTCTAATAGGTAATATCAATATAAAAGTAAACATAACAGTAATATGTGGTACAACATTTTAATTAACAATTATAAATGTTATTATGTGCACATAAGTTTTTCACATTTATCCTTGGAAACACTTCACTGGAAATGGAAACACTCTAATAGGTAAACTCCTCTCGACTACTCCGTTTTGGTATTGCCATAGTACGACCAATTTCGGCATTGTAATTGAAAACCTTTAATCAAAGAAAAGAAAACAGTATAATAACTACATTTACATCTACAAAAAATGACTTGTTTTACAAACATGAATGCATAACAAATTACGTTATTAACTGACACCGTAAAGAATATTACAATTCAGCATAAATGTCATAACTCCGTGCACTGCGCACAATATACCACACAAGTATACTAATGACTTTCCTCCGTGCGACATTGATAACATAAACACAAGTAACGTTACAATATCACACCGTGTTATTTAAATATAATTATAACAAATTATAATAAATAAACAACCACCGTAACATTACAGTGTACAAATGTATATTACTATCAATATAAATGATAACTCCGTAATATTCAGTTACATATTTCTCCGTGTATTTCACAACACTACAGTTAACGTATATTTATAACACAATACCCGTTTACAAAATACAGTCAAACGTAAACGTTATTTGTTCATATGCAAGATTGATAATATGCAGATATTCTAAATACATTATAAGTGATAGAAACTATCTAATAATATTCACTGAATATAAATACCAAAATCTAATACAATGTATAGAAAATTCTACTTACTCCATGACTGTGAAACCAAACAAAACTCGTGCGACGTGTATTGTCTAAGGAATAGTGAGCAGACACAGCCCAAAACCAGCTTTATATAGACAGGATAAAAATAAACTCAACTACTTTGGCGGTACCAAATTAACCTATGAAATTACACTGACCATAGTGGGGCTACCATTGGGATATCTACCCAAGAGGTTCACCACAGGAAATCAATTGCATATAAACAAAACAATGTAAAACAATTGTACATATTTTAAAATATGAAATCAGATTGTGACACCTATGACCTGTCTTATATTATAATAGGTAAATCATTTTATTTGTAGGATGCCAACAAAGCATTTCATTATTTCTCTCAAGCAGCTGATCAGGGATGGGTGGATGGACAATTACAGCTAGGATTAATGTATTTTAGTACGTATATGTTTTAAGGTCTTTTATGATATTTTTTTCAAAGATATTAGTTCATGTAACACATTCAGTTCCAATGTAAGGATGGTTTAATTATCAGAATAAAAAAATTTTGGCAAAACTTTTAATACAATTTTTGTTAATTTGTGCTGTAAAATCATTGTTTTGAAACAACATAGTTTTGGTTTTAATATAACAATATTAAAACCAAATTTTCATCTTTAATGTACACATAAGTCCTGTATAAGTTAACACCCATGTATAAACATGTGATCATTAAAACACACTCCTGAGTCAGTGTTTTTTTTAAACAGATTAAACATGTTCCTGAGTCAGTGTCTGTTTCACAGATTGAAAAGTCACCAGAGTCAGTGTTTGTTTAACAGATTAAGGCAATATTATTGTAACACTTAAAGTCTATCCAGATATAATTGTAACACTTAAAGTCTATCCAGATATTATTGTAACACTTAAAGTCTTTCTAGGATATACATAATATTATTGTATCACTTAAAGTCTATCCAGATATAATTGTAACACTTAAAGTCTATATATTATTGTCTAAAGTCTTTCTAGGATATACATAATATTATTGTATCACTTAAAGTCTATCCAGATATAATTGTAACACTTAAAGTCTATCCAGATATTATTGTAACACTTAAAGTCTTTCTGGGATATACATAATATTATTGTATCACTTAAAGTCTATCCAGATATAATTGTAACTATCTATCCAGATATTATTGTAATTGTTAAAGTCTTTCTACTTATAATAATATTATTGTAACACTTAAAGTCTATCCAGATATTATTGTAACACTTAAAGTCTTTCTAGGATATACATAATATTATTGTATCACTTAAAGTCTATCCAGATATAATTGTAACACTTAAAGTCTATCCAGATATTATTGTAACACTTAAAGTCTTTCTAGGATATACATAATATTATTGTATCACTTAAAGTCTATCCAGATATAATTGTAACACTTAAAGTCTATCCAGATATTATTGTAACACTTAAAGTCTTTCTAGGATATACATAATATTATTGTATCACTTAAAGTCTATCCAGTATAATTGTAACACTGATCTATCCAGATATTATTGTAACACTTAAAGTCTTTCTAGGATTTACATAATATTATTGTATCACTTAAAGTCTATCCAGATATAATTGTAACACTTAAAGTCTATCCAGATATAATTGTAACACTTAAAGTCTATCCAGATATTATTGTAACACTTAAAGTCTATCCAGATATTATTGTAACACTTAAAGTCTTTCTAGGATATACATAATATTATTGTAACACTTAAAGTCTATCCAGATATTATTGTAACACTTAAAGTCTTTCTAGGATATACATAATATTATTGTATCACTTAAAGTCTATCCAGATATAATTGTAACTTAAAGTCTATCCAGATATTATTGTAACACTTAAAGTCCAGGATATACATAATATTATTGTATCACTTAAAGTCTATCCAGATATAATTGTAACACTTAAAGTCTATCCAGATATTATTGTAACACTTAAAGTCTTTCTAGGATATACATAATATTATTGTATCACTTAAAGTCTATCCAGATATAATTGTAACACTGAAAGTCTATCCAATATTATTGTAAACACTAAAGTCTTTCTAGATATACATAATATTATTGTAACTATCCAGATATAAGTAACACTAAAGTCCCAGATATAATTGTTTAAAGTCTATCCAGATATTATTGTAACAAAAAGTCTATCCAGATATTATTGTAACACTTAAAGTCTTTCTAGGATATACATAATATTATTGTATCACTTAAAGTCTATCCAGATATAATTGTAACACTTAAAGTCTATCCAGATATAATTGTAACACTTAAAGTCTATCCAGATATTATTGTAACACTTAAAAAAACTATCCACATATTATTGTATCACTTAGAGTCTATCCAGATATTATTGTAATGCTTAAAGTCTATCCAGATGTTATTGTAATGCTTAAAGTCTATCCAGATGTTATTGTAACTCTTAAAGTCTATCCAGATGTTATTGTAACTCTTAAAGTCTATCCAGATGTTATTGTAACTCTTAAAGTCTATCCAGATATTATTGTATCACTTAAAAAAACTATCCACATATTATTGTAAGTCTTAGAGTCTATCCAGATATCATTGTTATGCTTAAAGTCTATCCAGATGTTATTGTAACACTTAAAGTCTATCCAGATGTTATTGTAACACTTAAAGTCTATACAGATATTATTGTAACACTTAAAGTCTATCCAGATATTATTGTAATGCTAAGTCTATCTAGGATATACATAATATTTTCTAAATGTTTTGATGAATTTAGTGAAAAAAAAAACAATTGTTACAAATATCTGTTAGTTTATAAAACTTGCTAAACTCTTTAAGTAAAAAAAAAACGTAATATTTGGTACGTTTATCTGTGGCTTTTTCTGAATTTTCAAAATATGTGTGTTTAAATGTAATTATTTTAGGTGGTAAAGGTGTAAAAAGGGATTACAAGATCGCTGTGAAGTATTTCAATTTAGCATCTCAAGGAGGACATGTGTTAGCATTCTTCAATTTAGCTCAGATGCATGCCACAGGTACAGGCGTACTAAGAAGCTGTCAAACTGCAGTAGAGGTAAAGGACAAATGTCTTAGATTATAATTATATAATATTCCTATATATTTGTGAAAATATGGTTAGATCCAGTGTGGTATGCTACAACTAGTAGGGTTGAATTAATCAGTTACAATGAATAATTGACAAACTGGGTTTCTCAATCAACTTTCACAAAATATATAGATTATTTTTGTCTGTGTATCTATTTTTGTTATTGTATATTAAAGGGGCATACCCTATGTTTATCAAAAAATATTTCAATTTTTTCTACTTTTTCTGCATGTACTTGATGTACAAATACATATAAAAGCTGTATACAGGCATAAAAATCTTATATTACTATATATTTTGTGAAAATAAGGTCAGGTCCTGTGTGGTATTCATACACATATATTAAGGTTGAGGTAATCAGTTGCAATTGGAAAAGTGCCAAACCTTGGTTTCTCAAGCAATTTTCACAAAATCTATAGGAATTCAAGAATATCTAATGCCTTTGTATGTCTCTTATTTGTAATTGTACATCAATCTAAAAAGTAAAAGGAAGAAATAAGTTTTCAAATAAAGAAGAAAAAAAAAACAACCAGCTGATGCGCCTTTAATCTAAGTAATAAAATAGGAAAGAAATTTAAACCAAAACAAAAACAAAAAAGAAAACAGCATAATGCCCCTGAAACTGATCAGATACACCAAATTATTAAAGCTTCTGTGATCATAGCTGATGAAATAAAAAGTTCAATATTGTCTATTTTCCAGCTCTTCAAAAATGTAGCAGAGAGAGGAAGATGGGCAGACATGTTGGCCCATGCTTATACATTATATAAAGAGGGAAATCTTAACCAAGCATTGATCAAATACATGTTTTTGGCAGAACTGGGATATGAGGTTGCACAGTCAAATGTAGCTTTTATACTTGACCAAGGTATTTATTGAAAACAGAATACTGCTTATTTTAGTGTTCTATTACACTTGGCCAAGGTATTTATTGAAAACAGTATATTGCTAATAATTTAGCGTTCCATTACACTTGACCATGTTATTTATTGAAAACAGAATACTACGGCTTATTTTTGTGTTCTGTTACACTTGACGAAGGTATTTATGGAACACAGAATACTGCTAATTTTAGTGCTGTTTTAAAATTCACTCACGTATTTAACACGTTTCATTGTCTTGTTAAAATTAATCACAGTATTTACATGTTATAGGGCAGTTATATGTTGCTCTATACTAATCAAAGTATTTACATGTTATAGGACAGTTATATACTAATCAAAGTATTTACATGTTATAGGACAGTTATATACTAATCAAAGTATTTACATGTTATAGGGCAGTTATATGTTGCTCTATACTAATCAAAGTATTTACATGTTATAGGATAGTTATATACTAATCAAAGTATTTACATGTTATAGGACAGTTATATACTAATCAAAGTATTTACATGTTATAGGGCAGTTATATGTTGCTCTATACTAATCAAAGTATTTACATGTTATAGGACAGTTATATACTAATCAAAGTATTTACATGTTATAGGACAGTTATATACTAATCAAAGTATTTACATGTTATAGGACAGTTATATACTAATCAAAGTATTTACATGTTATAGGACAGTTATATACTAATCAAAGTATTTACATGTTATAGGACAGTTATATACTAATCAAAGTATTTATTTGTTATAGGGCAGTTATATGTTACTGTATACTAATCAAAGTATTTACATGTTATAGGGCAGTTATATGTTGCCCTATACTTATCAAGCTTTTCACTGAATTCATTAAAAATATTTGTTGAATTCACCAAACATAATGCTTAGTGATTTACAAAAACAGGTATGTATATGTGCTAGGCTTTATTATTTGAATTTATTTAAGAAGTGGATTTCCAGAGGAAAATTTCATTTCAGTTTTTGTGACATGCAATAGAAAGAACAAAATAAGAAAATATTTCCTTTTATCTATACATTCAATTATTTGATCCTAACAAGAGTATACTTTAGGCCTAAGTTGTTAGAGCATCACACTTTGAACTATATAAAGCCTCTCTTCTGGTTTGCACAGATTTGCTCCCCACTTGTACGTAAGCTGATTTTTACGTGCAATTTTGCCAGTTTACTTACAGAAGGCTGGTAGTATCTTCCTGGGCACATTGTAAATAGAGCTGCCACCATATAACTGAAAAATTGTGGAGTGTTGCATATAACTCAGTCACCCCTAAAGACACATTTGGGCTGGTCTAAGTCATCACTTTACAGAAGAGTCCATTGTTTTTCACGGGTTGATGAGTTGACACATCAAAATTCCAAAACAAGAGTATGCTTGACATTATGTTTTATTCAGGTGAGGCTGGAACATTCAAAGAGAGCGAGATTTTTGAACGAGCACTATTACACTGGACTCGAGCAGCATCTCAAGGATCAACAATTGCCCGTGTAAAGATGGGAGATTACCATTACTATGGATACGGTACAAAGATTGACTATGAAACCGCAGCAACACACTACAGACTAGCATCAGAGCAACAACATAATGCACAGGCTATGTTTAATCTTGGATATATGCATGAACAGGGCTTAGGACTTAAACAGGTAACATTGGTAGTTATATGTACTTACAGTAGCTTGACTCAGTTGAAAGGGGAAAGGAGTGCTTATATGATGAAAATTTAAAACTGGAATATGGAGACAAATTTGGACATTCTTATTTGAAGCTTCAACATGATTTCAGTTTTTTGTCATTTGTGTTATTGGCATTGAATGAATGTTTTTACAGTATTTTCATGCAAGCTTATTTGAATTGATTTCGTAATTTTTCTTTTTAAACAGGACATACATTTAGCAAAGAGATTTTATGACATGGCAGCTGAGACCAGCATTGATGCTCAAATTCCTGTTATGATGGCATTATTCAAGTTAGGATTATTTTATGGATTTGAAGTTTTTAATAAAGAGGTATGTTGATTTACTCAGAAATCAATATTAGGACTGAGAATAGTGACTGATTTACATACGTTAAATTCAAATTAGTATTGGGACTGAGAAAAGATTTTGATTTGTGAAAGTAATACTCAATTGAGTATAAGGATTGAGAGCAGTATTTGATTTTCGTAAGTAAAACTGTATAACATGCCATATATATATATATATATATATTATACCTCTTCATAAATTCTAGCAATTTCATTGGACAATAAGCGTTGAGTATTTTCCACTGTCTCGGTTGTTCCAGGGTGATATTCAATAAAAATATCACATGCGCAGAAATGGATGCACGTACGGTTCGTTTGTTTTTCCTATGTTGTCATGAATGTAGGGTTCCGTTTTAACCCAAATATCATGAAGTCCGAGGATTGCCGGATTACCAACTCAGATACAACACCAAGAAATTTTAACAATAAACAAAATTTAATAAGAAATAAATTATATACAGGAAGTTAGAAACAAAATGATAGATTACTGATATTTCGGCTGAGTCTATTGCAATATCAATTAAAAGTCGAGTGAAACACTTTAACAAAATTATAATTGTCCCTGGTTTCATTTTAGTCTTTCAAATAAATATTGTAACTTTCAATTCAGTTTCACTGCAAAAGGATATATTAACACAGTAATTTCTCAAATGGTTCTGTAGCACAATCTCATAATAAAAATACTGCTACTGCTGTATATTAGAGTTAAGTAGGAAATAAACGGCACAACACAGCTGAAATCTTGACTCCTAGTCCGGCTGGGCCTCCATAGAGTTACGTGAGCTGCTTGCCTGTTATCTGGGCTATTTTACTACCACACATGAAATTACATTATATACACAATATATTAGGCACTCAGACCTTCATATATTAATAATGGTAATAAGTACTATACGGTTTAGTTTATAAATCTACAACGAAATACAATTCGAACACGTGTAGTGCAAGTAAATACGAAAACTTCAATACTTCACAATATATAAAAGATACACGAATAAATATGCATAATATAGAGTAAATAAATATTATTTACCTTGATATTTGCATGTTCAAATACTATTTCAAGTTTACGGGTATAATACGCCCACCATTCCTGGTTCAGAACTACTAGCAGACACGTCTGATATATTCAACTGCACGGACAGGAGTGAGGATTATAACAAATGTATTATTAACTTCGCACGGGTAAGTTGCTAAACAGGTTTTGGAAGAAAGTAAAAACAAGGCGGGAAATTCAAATAACAAAGAGAGCAAATCAAGTTCGTTACATATGTCATAATTAGGTGTAGCCTCTATCGATCTATGAGTTGTGTAACATACAACTGAAACCAAAAGAAACAACAACCGAAATTAAATGATTTGACAGAATTGATATATCATTATCAAATATATTTGCTGAAGTCAGCCAAACAGACATGCTCGCTTGAGGCTCAAGATTCAAAAGCCGACGCAAAGAACGGTTTGGGTATCGAAGGCAGTTTGTATTATGAACGTGATGAACTTACGTACATGATGTGTCGATTTTTGCATGAATAAAGTATAAAAATAATACTAGGCCTACTGTTACAGTTTATTTTGTGTTTAAAGTCATTCAATGGATAATATATGCTTCAATACGGTGGATCGGTATAATATAATAAATATAACATTCCTGAGAGGGTGGTAGTGGAAATTGTCACCCCTTGAAAATCATTGTCAACCGAAGCGACAATGTATTTCCTCAGGGTGACAATTTCCACTACCTTCCTCTCAGGAATGTTATATTTATATAATGCTATTTTTAATGTCAATGGTTAGAACTAAATATTTTACAACCAATCAGTAAACAACCCATGTGCTTTGACCAGTCAGAGCCCTCCCAGTATTTGTAGTATATTAGTAACATATATCAACCAATCAGCTACAGCCAATATGTTTTGACCAGTCAGCGCTTTCCCAGTATTTATAGTATCCCTAGTAACGTACATCAACCAATCAGCAACACCTCGGGTTGTTTTGACTAATCAGTTCTATCCTAGTATTTGTTCTATCCTTTGTAAGTTATATTAATAGATCAGCAACTGACCAGTTCTTTTAATCAGTCAGCACTACCCCAGTAGCCAGCAGCACCCAAGTTGTTTTGACCAGTCAGCATTATCCTAGTATTAGAAGTATCCTTGGTTACTTCTATAAATTTGTCAGAGAAATCCAGTTGCTTTCACCAGTCTGTGCTATCCCAGTATTCTTAATATATTTGGTAAGTTATATCACAATTCAGCAACACCCCAGTTTTGTTTCAGTCAAGTTGATATACCTGAAATGCTCCTGTTACTTAAAGTTTTTACTTATGTTGACATGTATTTTCTTTTTTTTTTGTTTCAGCTTGAAGACTACAGAAATTTATTCAGGAAGATTGATCCAAGATATTACTTGGGTCCAGACTGGGATATTTATCTTATAACATTTTTAGCCATTATTTTAGGATTAATAATACTATTTCGAAGAATGACATGACACACAAGGGCATTAATTAATTTCCATTCTTTCTTACTTAATTTGACCTTTGAACCTTTTAGGTATGTATTGATATTACTCAGTGTATGTATACAAATTGTTAAAATTATTTAATTGTATACAGTACAGTCTAAAATTATGGTCCAATGACAGTGTTTGATTTATTGATAATAACATGCTATAAAGGCACATTAGTTAAGATTATTTAGGTTGAAGCTGTAAATTATCCAACATTGTCAATTGATCAGGAAGAAATTGAAATTTAGAGAACATGCCTACATTAATTGTTTTATTCATACAGCCATACGCATGTTTGATATGTAAATAGGTCTGGGAGTTGAACTCATTATAGATGGTATAAATGTAGTGTATAAAAGATTGAGAGTTTGTATAGTATAGAAGTTGTATGCCAGGGATGTTAGGTGCTTCTGTATGGACAATTACCCAGAAGAATTGTATTTAAATCAAGGGATGCCAGATGAATGATATATGTGATTTAGTAAGGTGTATACATGTTTGTGATTAAATGATTCACCAAGGTGTGTACATATGTAAATGAATCACTAGCCGAACTTCTTGTGAATCACTTTCTAGTGAGTTATATATAGCCTAAGTCATGTTAATTCCTTTATTAAAGAAAATTGATTTTAAAAATTAATGTTAAAATGGTATAATTATAGATATAAATTATGAAATGATGTATCTGATATTTTTACTAAACAAATTTATTTCATGATTTTAATACTTTTCATTAAAAATCCAGAATATTTTTGAATGCATTTTTTAATAACAGAAGTGTGAATAAGGGAGATATTCCATTTAATAAAAAAAATATAACCAGCATTCACATATGATTTAGAAAGAAAACTTGCTCATTGAAGTTATTAAATTTAAATGACCCCTGAATTTTCAGTTTGAAAGAAATGCTATCATTCTTTGCTTTAATTGCAATAACCCATTTTCTGTTGACAAAGTTATGAAGTTACCTGCTTAAATACATGTAAAATATCTTAAGATGTAGGTGGAAACCATAGGCCCATTAGAGATGTGACTTAGACTAGAATATATAACACACTTAGATGTTGAGAAAAGAACATTGTAGTACATGTGTATATATCAGTGGTCTGCCAAAATAGCCATGTGTACATTTTTAATGGACTTCACAGTGTAAAACTGATGTACCAGCATTTATGTATGTGGTTAAGACACATTAAGATTTATACTGAAGAAAAACAATATTTCAAATTATGCATTTTTGGTTTGGAAATTTGTAATTCACATATATTTAGATCTGACACTCCTAGTGAAGCTTTTTGTTGTTTTAATACAGTTCATTTCTTGATCAGCTGTAAGTTGGTGTAAGTCAAAATATTTGTTTCCATTATTATACTGTTGTTGAAGCTGACCTATCAGCTTAAAGCAGTTTGAAAAAAAATGTTTTTGAAACATCCCAGATGTATTTTCCCCTTTGGCAGAAATATTTGTTAAATGTCATCTGTAAGAATTGGCTCACAATTCCACTTTAAAAGGCAACTGTACTGTAGAACACCTGTACTTCCAAAACGAAAAACATACAGGTCTACCAATGTAATTTGGCACATGTTTACATACACGAGGAGGCTAAATTAAATCACAACAGGAGTGCAAGGCTACTTGTTGACAAAAAATATCACAGCTTCGGTATAGAATCACGGGCAAGACAATACATTTTACCTGTACAACCTATTTTTGGAAAATTAAAGGTATTGTTTTGGTATTTGACAGAACGCTGATGTGCCACTTTACCTTGGTATACCTGTACACAGAGGTAGGGCTTAGTTTCTATTCAAGTTACAGAACAACTATGGCTGCTACTGGAAATAACAATCATTAGGGATGTTTCAATATAGTTTGTAAGTTGATATGACAGCCTTAAAGGGGTATTAGCTGTGTTTACCAAGATTATTTAGATTTTTTCAACATTTACTACCGTAAAAACACATAATGTGCACACTTTTTCACTTTAAAATGATATCCATAACTGGGGGTGCAGACATTACATAGGTATAGCAAAATATCAATTTTTTTTTCAGTCAATGTCCCGATGGTGGCCGATTAAATCATTACTGACTAGATTTTAGATTTGATTAAAGACTGATAACAATGACTCGCATCATCTGCAGCTTGAAAGCAGAACTCATTTTGCCTCGGGTCGATACATGATTGTGGAGTCCAGTTACTAAGTTTAATCCGAATTGTGGTGTCAAAGCGTCCATTACAATTGTGTGGTAATACTTTCTTGACATTCTACTTGTTTATTTATTCGCCTTATCTATCTGGTAGATTCTATCAACTTCATTTCGGCCTACTTCTTTTAATGATTGAAAGCAATACACATTAGTCGGCACTTCGATCGAGATTTTCAAAAACCACATTTTTGACATTTCCGTTTCAGCATTTTGAATTTGGATTATATAGTTGCATATTTGATACCAGTAGTCATTATGGATTGTTTATTTAGGGCATGCCTGATTAACATCTGATTATTGACTGATACCAGGTGAACAGTAGGTAAGCCATTGATGGGAGATGGCAGTAGGCAAAAGATTAAAGTCTATTCCTTGAATATCGGACAAACGTGCATTACTGGTATTAATTTTCAATTTGAAAATATATTTTTACACTTGATATTATGTTTACTTTATAACTTTAAAGCCTAACTACATACATTTTGTCAGCATGGTGATAAAGACGCATAATTAATATGAAAACGTGATTGATAATGGACAGGTACTTATTAAGAACAGAGTATATGTTGGTTGTAATTAAACAAGCGAAGTGACATCTATGAGTATTTATCATGTGGACAATGAACAATACAAAAGATATTTATTTACAGAAATCTTTCACTTTTATGTAATTATGAAGCCTTGATTACCGATATCATCATTTTTTTTAGTGCGCATATTACATAGGGATAATCGTTTTTTGAAGATTTTCAGCCTCAAAAACAGCGTGTGCAGATTACATGGGTGTGCAGATTACATGGGTGTGGGGTGTGCAGATTACATGGGTGTGGGGTGCAGATATTACATGAGTTTTTACGGTACTTGTACTTGTGATGTACACAGGCATAAACAAATCTTATATTCCTAGATTTTTTGTGAAAATAAGATCGGGTCCAGTGTGGTTTTCATATACAAATAGTAAGCTTGAGGTAATCAATTGCAATTGAAAAAGTGCCAAACCTGGGTTTCTGAAGCAATTTTTACAATATATATAGGAATTTAAGAATTTTTATGACTGTATATATATCTTTTTTGTTATTGTATATCAATCTTAATTAGTAAAAAGGAAAATTTTTTTTTTGAAACAAAACACAACTACTGCCCTTTTAAACACTGCACAATTACGCAGAGATTAGGTTAATATGTACAGATGATTTTTTTCCCCATTAATTTTTTGAGTGTTTTATTATTTGTGAATTTTTCTACTATTGATGTTTCTATGTTTGTTGTTTTCATAAGATTGCTGTTCCTTAATTATAAAGGTCTTAGGCTAATGGATATTAATGGTTTGTTATTTTAACATGTTGTCATGTTTATGATTATGCACGTTTCTATGCAGTCATTTTAAATTCTGCTAATGTTCAAAGAAAACATTATTTGCCCTTGTGACCTTAATTACCAATGACACTGGATTTTGTCATTCATATGATCTGCTGTCTAACAGAGTTCTTATAATTAGAGGCTATGCTTATGTTGCTGTTCTAATTACCACTTTTCATTTTGTTTTATTAATATTCCAGTAATCTAAAAAAAAATACCAATACTTGTATAAACCTATAAGCCTCTAAGTTTTCAGGTAATATTTGTATCAATAAACTGTATCTTAAAAAAATTGAAATGTTGTTTATATGCAACAAAAGTAACAACAAACCAAAACTGAAATATCCTAAAAATGGAATCAACAATTATCCACATCAAGATCAATGATTTAAATGTGGGCAACCATACTCTCGCACATAACACTCGTGTTTCTTAGGTTACCATGGTTACAAAATTTTTCAATGGTAATGCAATATATTAATTATTTCAGTAACAGTGACACATTTTATTACAAATCATTTCTCTACCTTTTTTGTTTTTATTGGAGAAAGGTGGGTTCTTATTCATGATTTTTGCAAAAAAGACTTCATTATAAATTGTTTTGTCCGAGTTTCTGTGGATGTGTTATGAGTGGTGTTTTAAGAGATTAGAGTAAGAGTTGGTATAACAAAGATGATGGTCGATGTAAAATGTAGTACAAGATGTGTGTACAATAAAAGAAAGACCAGATCAATAATATATTTCCCATTTGTTGTGTAAAAATTTTAATTGTTATGTGGTAAACAAATAAAGAAATCCTCATATATTTTATTTGTTACTTATCATTAAAAGATTACTAGTTTGTGGAATGCAACAAAATTTAAACTATCAAAAAACTCGATAAAGTACTGGACTGAATTGAACAATTTATGTATAAAAGTAATTACTTTGACTTTGAAAAATAAATGTTTCATATAGTACATTTATAGTATACATCACAGAGATGAACATTCCATGATTTAAGATCAGTCAAGGTAAAGTTTTAACTTTTGATGTAGTGGTGATGTCCAATATTGAATATTGATATAACTATATGACCTATGGTTACATCCAGTACTGATTTAACCTTATTCATGTTGTTAATATAACTTCATATGACCATATGCCACCTCGCTTAACGCCACCATTTTTGAATGTCCACTTTTCCTTTTAATTTCATTTACGGTTTCCCTCAACATGTCACCAAATTTATAATGCCAAATTTTGGCTAAACAAATGGTGGCAGTAAAACAAGGTTTTACTCTATTGGACTATTCCAATGATTAAGTTCAGTTCTGCTTTAAAGTGATTAAACCTTATTTGATATAATTTCATACGACCAATGATTACACCAAGTTCTGATTAATTCTGGATGAAAAGGGGCTAGGTCAAACATTTGGTACATCGTTTAACATTTTTTAAAATTCTTCTCATGATTCAGTGATCAGATTTCATTTAACTTTTGTATGCACCCCAAACGCTATATACAACTTTGCATAAAATGTTGGAGTTTGATACAAAAATGAATTTGTCGAATTTGAAGTCGATCCAACGTTTTGGGCAAAAAGTAACAGAAGTCTGTTTGCACAAAAAGGATTATTGTGACAAAGTTTAAGGTCAAGGTCATAGACACCTAAGTAAATGGAAAATATTAGTTTTCCATCAAGCCTTTTAGAACCAAAGGGCCAATTTTAACCAAGCTTGGTAGGAGCTATCCCCATAAAACTGGAAATGAAAAGGGGCTAGGTCCCATAGGGGGTCCAAAAAGATATAAAACTTGGTATATCTTTAAAATCTTTTTCTCATGAGCTAATAATCGAATTTCTTTCAAATTTGGTACGTATTCTCCTTTCATCAACATCTACTAATTCTGTGAATAGAAACAAAATCTGTTGATAAATTAAGTGAGCCTTTAGTGCATGCTTCGAATAACATAGGGCAGTTTTATATAAATTACTTTTTAATTCAAAACTAAATGACATTTTGTGAACAAAGATATATGAGAAAGTTGTTAAGAGTTATGCAAGGACAATGTTGACAAAAAATCAAAGATATAGGGTCAAAGGTCAAGGCGACAGACTAAAGTAAACAGAAATATAAGATTTCATTAAGTTTTATACATTTTTACTTCTGCAGAACCAATGGTTCAGTTTTAACTAAAGTTTGTAGGAAGTAGTAGTACCCCAGTGTAAAACGGGTTTGCAAACATAAAAAAGCCAAGATCCATAGGGGCTCCAAAAGTGGCCTAAAATTGCTACATGTTTAATTTTTTTTATATGAACCAATGATCACATTTCATTCATATCTGCAATGCATGTTTGTAGGCTAGTGCTCACAGGGGATCCAGTATCTGGAAGGGGCCAAAAACTAGGTGTGCCTTCACTCAGGATGTGGCATGTTGAGCCTATAGATACAAGTATAACTATCTGTCTGAATTGATTAAACCTTGTCAGAAGTAAATCCAACAATTACTGATTAAGACCTTCATTAATAAAACAACAGTAAATCAATCATCAATTTTATTACTACACAAATTTTATAAATATGACCTATTTATTTACAAATGAATAAGAAATATATATATCACAGTCTGACCTATGTAAAAATTACAATGCTTATAATGAGTTGATATCTACATGAATGATGAATTATATGGTAAATGCGTACAACCTAGTTCTTATACTCCTCAGTTCAGTAGGTCCTTATTCTCCTTAGTTCAGTATCTTGTTTACATCCTCTCTAATGTCCAAAATGAACATCAAGCCTTTGTCCTTTACAGTCTCTTGTATTTGGCTTTGTAAGTATATCTTTTCTGTGTTACACATTCACATATTTTATACAAACATAAGTAATTATGCCTGTTCTGCGTAATACATGTATATCCATAACTAAGGCAGACGAGCCTTTAAGATTGTATGTTTTTGTTGTAGACTAAAAATACTGGTACAACATCAGTAATTTCTTATTATAAATTTGGATTACTTTTCAGTTTAATTACTATAACAACTCGCAAGAAAACAAAATGTTTATTTGCAGGTCATTTTTAAAAGTTCTCATTTTCTTGCAGTTACAAACTTTGTTTCAGTGAATAAGGTTGCTTGGTGGCACTGTTTCAAATGGTGGCATGATGATTCTTCTGTCAGTAATAAAAATGGCCTAATGACAGAGTTTTCAGGGAACATGGTGGCTTGAGGAGGAGGCATGATGCTTTAGCAAAACAGGACACTATCTCAAGATCTGTAGTAGAAATATGCTGCCATTGTTGATGAGTGATATGTCTTGATACAAGTTGATATTAACCTTTTACTGACACCTGTAAAACAGCAAACAATATTATGGTATAAAATAAATATGGTGTAATATGACAAGGGACAAGGATTACATCACTTTAATCCCCATAATATAAACATGGTGTAATATGACAAGGGACAAGGATTACATCCGTTTTATCACCATAATATAAACATGGCGTAATATGATAAGGGATAAGGATAACGTCAGTTTTATCACCATAATATTAACATGGCGTAATATGATAAGGGACAAGGCTAACGTCAGTTTTATCACCATAATATTAACATGGCGTAATATGACAAGGGACTAGGATTACATCAGTTTTATCACCATAATATTAACATGGCGTAATATGATAAGGGACAAGGCTAACATCAGTTTTATCACCATAATATAAACATGGCGTAATATGATAAGGGACAAGGATTATATCAGTTTTATCACCACTGTAGTATTATGTACATAATCTTCTACACCTAAACTGACTAAAAGCTTTACAAAGTTCAAAGTCTATCACCATACATAAAGTGCACTCAAGATTTACAAATAAAACTCATATTGTCCCTCAGTGTATCAAAATTTTGATTTGGTTTAAATACTGTAGAAGCAGAAATTTGTAAAAATATTTATAAGTATTTTGTCATAGATATTGAAATTTCACTGTTTTGAGGTCTAAACATGAGAAATCAGGCTTCTTTTAATTTTTTTCCAGGACATAAAAAATAATTTAATTTAGATTGGTTTAAATTTGATCTGAGGCCACCTCCAGTTTGAAGCCAATCAAAAAGCTTTTCATTCATGCTGAACCAACTAAACAAAAACAAATGTCACAGAGTAACAAATTCAATAGTAGAAGAAAGCGATTGCTAACAGATTCTTCAAGAACTAGGAACAGATCTGGTGTAATATCTAACTGGAACAAAAGTAGGATATATATGGGTGATTAGTTTGCATGCTAGAATTGTATTTTTATCGATATTATTACAGTACTTCTGTACCTCAGCATTGATGATGAAAGTCAAGGTCATTGTCTAAAATTACTTTTGTCTGTTAGGCTATCATATGCATCTTGGATTCTGGTTCAGTGCATAATAAATTAGCTATTACTGTCAGACAGTATACACTTATAAATGACATTTTTTTTTACACGATATTGATATTTTTTTCAATATGGAAACATTATTTCATTCTTTTTTTATATCAATATCCATCAGTTTCCAATGGTGAAACAACAGAATTTTGAGCGACGATATGCCTGTAACAACATGATGATCTCAAACTTTTTCTGGTAGATATTCATGTTAAAAATGTGTCGGTAATGTATATGGGAAAATATTTCGTAGACCTACATTTCAGAAATCTATTAATAAAACTGTGGCTTGAACTGTTAAACTTCCAAACTGAAGGCATAATTATTGTATAACATATACCTGTGAAGGGCTATCTAAACAGTGAGATCCAATCACATCAAAAGAAACCTCTTGGATATTGAAGGGAGTGAATTCTATTTCTGCTGATAAAAGTAGGCCAAGAATTCCTTTTCTGTCTATCTTTGCTTTCTTGAACTTTTCAAATGCCTCCTGTCTCTCCTGTGAGGTAAGAAAAGTGAATGATAAATTTCAAGACTACATCAATGCTGTTTTGATTATAAATGACTGAAAAAATTTCTAAAATAGTGTTTACTTTCAATAAATGCAAATTTGATGGTATTTTATAATAATGAATTGTAAAAAAAATCAGTATAGAAAATTCCCAGGTTAAACAATGATAAAATCAATTATCAAAGAGGCCATAATGGCTATATGTCAAGGGGAATAACTCTGGATTAGCACACATAAAAGTTGTCAAATTGAAACTTGATCCAAATTTATTGGTCAGTAACAACAACACTTTTAAAATATCATTGATTCGGTTAAAGCTAAGATTGTCATCCACTGACCACTGGTGAGTAACATCAATTTCATATATAAATGATATGATGGAGGCACACAGTTTACCATCAACAAACCAGTGCCCGTGGTCAGCAAAAGCATTTCAAATATAAACAAGGTTAAGACTTTGGGTGTTATCACACTTACAAACAAATACAAATTACAGTTTAAGGACTCAGTTATCATCTACTGGCCATTGGTCAACAACAACACTTACAAGCAAATACAAATTACAGTTTAAGGCCTCAATTATCATCTACTGGCCAGTGGTCAGCAACAACACTTACAAACAAATACAAATTACAGTTTGAGGCTTCAATTATCATCTACTGGCCATTGGTCAGCAACAAAACTTACAAACAAATACAAATTACAGTTTAAGGCCTCAATTATCATCTACTGGCCAGTGGTCAGCAACAACACTTACAAACAAATATAAACTACAGTTCTGAGCCTTCAATTATCATCTACAGGCTATGTCTTTTGTTTAATCCCCAAGTAAGGATCTCAGAGATGTTATTATGTATATACATTGTTTATGCACTGTCCTCTTATCTATTTTTCTGAGAATTACTTCACTTCAAGGCTTCAACATCTGAGCCACCTGTATTAACACAATCATTGTCAAACTTATTTATCTCCTCAATGTCACACAAAAGAAAAACAGAATACTGTTAATACAAACATTTTCCATTTTCATGTCTCCAGCTTTGTATGGTGGAAGCTCTGCAGAGTGCATTATTGGATATATTGTTTCCTTGACAACATCATTGAAAAGAGTTTTCATAAATTCCTGGTCTCTCTGTAATATTGACAAAAGAAATCAGCATAAATAAAGTGATTAACTAATTTGCTTGTTTAAGTTTTTCTTTTTTTTTATTCACTAAAAATTTACAGATTATAGGTAATACAATTCACTACATATATACTGTAAAATTAATAATCATACAAGAATATTTTAGGTATAAGTAGAGAGTAGGTGCTATTGCAGGAGAATGATTTGTTTTCATTACATGACAGATAGTTCAGATCTGAGTTTCATCACTCTGTAAATGTTTTTACCCAAATTGTTCAATTCTTTAACATATTTGTACTAAGCAGGTTAACAAGCTTACAAGCAGATGTTTTTTTTTCCAGTAGTATGCTTTTAATTAGATAGGTCGCACACTCTAGAATAAAGGGATATTCGCCCTTTACTTTGTACAGACAAAATGGGCAGACTCTATCTGAGCCCTCTACATTATGGTATCACCCAGTCTCAATTGAAAGAGTGTGTGACAAGAGCCTTATTTGAGATATGCACTTATGATAAATTGAAGGGATCGGTTTACAAAGGTAAAATTGTAAACATAAATTGTCGACTAGATACCTGAATGTAAACATTTCTGACGTATGTATCAAATAACTCTAGTTGACAATGCTGAATCAGAGAGTATAAACTCTGTTGTCTTCCTTATGTCATTACTGGGATTGTACAATGTATCCTATAATTTCTAAAGAAAACCTACTGGTGACTGCAATCTCTTGAAAATACTCATTATTTCTATAACAAAACATTGTACATTAACTAAAATTAATTTCTTAATATTACATAACCGTAATCGACCTTGCCCAACTTTCAGATGACGTTATGTAATCTGAGTAAAAACTATTGTGATGAACTGAACAGAATGAGACAACTCAAAAGTGGTCTATTACAAAACTTTAGGGAAGAAATGCTGGTCATACTTCTGAATTATATTCATGATGAAGGAATATTTTAATAGCACAAACATGTAGAATATATCTATGAGATAGAGAGAGAGAAAGAGAGAAAGAGAGAGAGAGAGAGAGAGAGAGAGAGAGAGAGAGAGAGAGAGAGAAAGTATGCCATTTTAAAAAATAAAACTCTGAAAACAAGCAGCACACTCAAATAACATAAATATCTAGTCCATTAGTGCAAAACCTCTGTATAAAAACAAACATCACTAGTTGCCTTTACACCATTTAAAAAACAAACAAACATCGACTATTATATACTGATCACTGAATACAAAGTTTGGAACATAAAATAGAAACTTCAGAAAAAAGGTCTGTGATAAAAAAGAAATATAATGCTGGGTCTATAAATATGGTCAATAGATAATACCAGGACCACGGTCTTTAGATAATACTGGACTTTGGTCTACAGATAATACCAGGACTATGGTCTAAAGATAATACCAGGACTATGGTCTACAGATAATATTAGAATTATGGTCTACAGATAATATGAGGACTAAGGTCTACAGATAATACCAGGACTATGGTCTATAGATGATACTGGGACTATGGTTTACAGATAATAATGGGATTATAGTCTATGGATAATACTGAGATTATGGTATGTATAATACTGGGAATATGGTCTACAGATAATACCTGGACTATGGTCTATAGACAATATTGGTACTATGGATAATACTGAGACTATGGTCTACAGATAATACCTGGACTATGGTCTATAGATAATATTGGTACTATGGATAATACAGGGGACTATGGTCTACAGATAATACTGGGACTATGGTCTACAGATAATACTGGGACTATGGTCTACAGATAATACCAGACCTATGGTCTACAGATAACACCAGGACTATGGTTTACAGATAATACATGGACTATGGTCTACATAAAATACTGGGACTATGGATAATAATACTGGGATTACTGTCTACAGATAATACTGAGACTATGGTATATGGATAAAACTTGGACTATAGTCTACAGATAATATGGGGACTATGGTCTATGGATAATACTGGGACTATGGTCTATGTATAATAATAGGACTAAGGTCTATGGATAATACTGGGACTATGGTCTATGTATAATAATAGGACTAAGGTCTGTGGATAATACTGGGACTATGGTCTATGTATAATAATAGGACTAAGGTCTATGGAAAATACTGGGACTATGGTCTACAGACAATATGGGAACTATGGTCTATAGATAATACTGTGACTATGGTCTATGGGTAATCCTGGGATTATGGTCTATGGATACACCATTTGTAGAAATCATTTTTAGTCATATTTCTTGCATCTCATAATAGCAGAAAGAAAGACATATTTTATGAGTTTTTTGTTTACTCAGTATATCATGGACTTGTACTTGTCCAAACCTGTTAATGTTATAAGTAAAGATGGTTTTTATAGCATTTAAAATGGAATCTCAGACATAGATTTTGAATTATCTCCCAAGTTACATCAATCAAAGGTTTGTATTTGAGGTTAACTATTAAGAAGTATTTTAAAAATGTCATGCATTGTTATTTTGTAGGAAGGAATGGTGAAGTAGGAGTTAAAAGTCAAACAAGTGAGAACGACATCCTCTTGTAGAGTTCAAATCTTTTTTTAACATGACTCTCTTATCATCTAGTTTTTGATTGACTCGTTTCATATTTTATGTTCTCACTAAATCATTATAATAACCCATAAATTGCATCGTAGGTTGATATAACAATCCAACACATCAAGGTTGTACCCAAAATTTGCACAAGGGAATTCCCAAACTTTGGCACGCTCAGCGTTCATTGTAAAGCCAATCATCAATGCTGTTTAGCTATATTTAGCATCAAGGACAGACGACAACAGTGTAAACAAATGTTCTTGCTTTGCCACTGTTAACAACAATGGTGGCCAAACATTATTGGAAGAGAAGGATTCTAAGGATGCTAGACGTGCATAACATTTATCTGTTTAAAACTGTTGTATTTTAGTTGTTCATTCTGAATAAGATCACAATACATGGCTAGACTCTCACATCTTAGACCCACTGATATTTGTGAATAAGACCACAATACGTGGCTAGACTCCCACATCTTACTGATCACAATACGTGGCTAGACTCCCACATCTTAGACCCTTTGATATTTGTGAATAAGACCACAATACATGGCTAGACTCCCACATCTTACTGATCACAATAAGTGGCTAGACTCCCACATCTTAGACCCACTGATATTTGTGAATAAGACCACAATACGTGGCTAGACTCCCACATCTTACTGATCACAATACGTGGCTAGACTCCCACATCTTAGACCCACTGATATTTGTGAATAAGACCACATTACGTGGCTAGACTCCCACATCTTACTGATCACAATACGTGGCTAGACTCCCACATCTTAGACCCACTGATATTTGTGAATAAGAACACAATACGTGGCTAGACTCCCACATCTTAGGTCTACTGATATTTTGTGAATAAGATCACAGTATGTGGCTAGACTCCCACATCTTTGGTCTACTGATATTTTGTGAATAAGATCACAGTATGTGGCTAGACTCCCACATCTTAGGTCTACTGATATTTGTGAATAAGAACAAATTACGTGGCTAGACTCCCACATCTTAAGTCTACTGATATATGTGAATAAGAGCACAATACGTGGCTAGACTCCCACATCTTAGGTCTACTGATATTTTGTGAATAAGATCACAGTATGTGGCTAGACTCCCACATCTTTGGTCTACTGATATTTTGTGAATAAGATCACAGTATGTGGCTAGACTCCCACATCTTAGGTCTACTGATATTTGTGAATAAGAACAAATTACCTGGCTAGACTCCCACATCTTAAGTCTACTGATATATGTGAATAAGAGCACAATACGTGGCTAGACTCCCACATCTTAGGTCTACTGATATTTTGTGAATAAGATCACAGTATGTGGCTAGACTCCCACATCTTAGGTCTACTGATATTTGTGTATAAGACCACAATACGTGGCTAGACTCCCACATCATAGGTCTAATGATATTTGTGTATAAGACCACAATACGTGACTAGACTCCCACATCTTAGACCCACTGATATTTGTGAATAAGACCACAATACGTGGCTAGACTCCCACATCTTAGGTCTACTGATATTTGCGAATAAGAACACAATATGTGGCTAGACTCCCACATCTTAGGTCTACTGGTATTTTGTGAATAAGAACACAATACGTGGCTAGACTCCCACATCTTAGGTCTACTGATATTTGCGAATAAGAACACAATATGTGGCTAGACTCCCACATCTTAGGTCTACTGGTATTT